>JADBJO010004105.1:102735-105235 GCA_016801955.1 Conus betulinus | reverse complement strand
TTTAAACCCCGGGGACACATAAAAGAATCGGTTAAATCTCCATCAACCTTAACCCTAGCCTTGGCAACAGAGTACATACTTTTAATTGCGTTGAACATCCTTCCTTTTACACCCCTTTTCTTTAAGACTGACCAAAGTTTGTTTCTCTCTATCAGGTCAAAAGCTTTTTTAAAATCGATAAAGCAACGTACAGTTTCCTGTGGTTAGAAAGTTGCTTTTGGACGAGAGAAAGAAGTGTAAATATATGGTCAGTAGTTCTATAATGCTTTCTAAAGCCAGCCTGTGCATCGTTTATTACACCATTAACCTCAATCCACTTTGTCAACCGTTTGTTTAATATGTAGCTGTATAATTTTGCACTAATGTTTAGGAGAGAAATACCCCTGTAGTTGTCGGGGGAATTTACATCTCCTTTCTTATGCAAAGGATGGATCACTACTTCACACCACGAAGACGGAAAGTTCCAGAATCAAATAGCTTATTGAAATAGCTTTTGAGAAAAATGATAATAGTAGGTGTAGCATACTTATAAAATTCTCCAATTAATCCATCAGGTCCTGCTGCTTTGTTTCTCTTCAAAGCCTTTAAAGAATCCAAAACCTCTTGTTCAGTGATGTCTTGGTCAAGAAAATCAACATTACTGACAGTATCCAGCAAATAATCATCGTCAAATTGACATTCCGGAGAACTTAGATCAGATACAGTGAGATCATCATTAAAAACACATTTAAAGTGCTGAAACCAGACTGTTTTCGATACCGAGTTCGGGACAGCAGAACTATTTTTCAAAGACTTCAGAGTTCTCCAGAATTGCTTGGAGTCTCTGGCGTTTTCGCTCAGAATACGCAAAACATGCTGTCTATGTAACCGCTGCTTATCCCGTAGCAAATCTTTGTACTGGTTTCTGCACTGACAATAATAATTAAGTCTCAGATCAGCAGCACCAAGGCTATTATTGACTTTCACCCTGTTGAACAATCTTAGTGTCTGCCTCACCTGGCGACGTTTACAGAACATTCTAAATCAAACCATGGACTGCGCCTGGTGTTGCTTATGACAATTTCTTTACTCATGCATTGACCAGACAAATATAAACCTTCGTTAAATTTGTCCAGTGCAAGTTCAATATCAGTATCAATATGTTCAAAAGCGTCATCAAAAATTGAAGTAACAGCATCAGATCTAAGCGCACAAATAAAATCATTTTCTTTCACTGGATCCCACACATACTTTTGGAACTTTATAATCTTTGGAACTATCATGTTTTGACTCGGGTTTGAGAATGCGAGTTTCAATTCAACAGGCATATGCTTTGATTCTATTCGTGGAGTTACTTTCAACTCACGGCACAATGAAATTAAGCATCTGGAGGAAATAAAGTAGTCGATTATACTTGAACCATTATGGGCTATGTACGTAAAGTTACCGTTCTCATCACCAGGTAGAAAACCATTCAGAATTACTAATTCAAAGTGTTGACACATGTTAATCAAATATTGACCAAAATCATTTGTAATGTAATCTTTTGACACACGAGAAGATGTGTCGTCACGGAAATTATCATCCTCATTGTTGACATCTCCATCATATAAAGATAACTCCTTTGCATTCAAACCCCCTGTCCTTGCATTCAAATCCCCAAGAATGATCAAGGGACAGTCACCAACTTCTTCATAAACATCCATTATGCACTGTTCAAGGAGTGTAACCCCATTATCAATTTCAGTATGTGCATAGTAAATGCTGTTTACAGGTGGCAAATATACCCCAACTAAAAGAATATCTAGGTTTGAAGTTTTAGGCGAAGGACAATTGTATTATCATATTCCACTTTAATTTGTGACACCAGTTTTTGCATAGGTCTTCCTGACAAGAAATACAACCCCACCTGATAAGCGTGCTGTAACAGCATCAGTTAATCGTATGCCTGGGGAGAGAAAAACATCGTAATGTGGAAAAAGAGGAAGGAAATGTTTTTGAAAAGGTTTCTATCAAAACAATAAAGTCAAATTGATTAATATAACTTCTAACTTCCGAATCATATACTGCCGACAAACCCTCAATATTGTAGGTCAGAAAAGAAAGGTAATCCTTGTTACCATTATTGACACGAGCACGGCCGTTTCCCTAGCTATTTACACTAACAGGGGGACACGGGAGACCAAGGGGACCGCCATTTTGGCCACGATTAAGTCCAGGATTGTTCCTAGGGTGGGCCCTAGAGAAAAACTCTCAGTGAGCTGTAGCTGTCTAGTCTTAACTCTGCTACGGGTGTAGGGGCCAGAACATGGGGACATATTTTCTGTTTCATTAACTAAGGACATTTGCCATGGGGAAGAATGGGGTTTCTTTGTTACTGTTACTGACTGGTCCTTGGACTGGTTTTCTACATCACACTCTGAGGGGTTCAAAGTGGACAGTTTCTGTTTAACGAGAGTTATACTATCGTCAAGAACGTCTGCCGTTCTGATATGACCACCCGCTTGGTGCATGCCTTCCA
>JADBJO010004105.1:80000-88219 GCA_016801955.1 Conus betulinus | reverse complement strand
TAGAAATCTGATACACAGATAGTAAACAGAGATAGGATAGAGACCAATATATGAAAATAATGGCTTACCAGTTGGGGGCACTGGAGACGAAGAGGGTACAGTTCCTGAAACACATGTGAAGGAATGTTGTGAACATTATCTGCAGGGAGGGGGTTACTATGGACAACGTGCATTGGGAGAGAGTTGCGACATCATGGGCGGTCGGGGTTATGGGTAGAAAGTGCTGGGAAGGTTTGACAGTGGATATGATTGGGTGGTAAGGGGTTACTCTGAAATCCCTTGGAAACGGATCTTTGAGGTAAAGGGGGGAAATGTTGAAGGGAAGAGGCTGGCGGAAAATCTTCAGAGGCTAAGTGATAGTTGGAGAGAGAGAGAGAGAGAGAGAGAGAGAGAGAGAGAGAGAGAGAGACAGACAGACAGACAGACAGACAGACAGACAGAAAGACAGACAGATAAACAGACAGACATAAAAGAGCAAACCGGGAATCTGACTGATAGACGAATAAACAAATAGAGAGATCTTTAATGGCCTACATATATAGCTTACTAGTTGGGGGCTCTGGAGACGAAGAGGGTAAAGTTCCTCAATCATGCATAAAACGTCGTACACACAGACAGACAGAGATAGAAGAGAGAGAGGGAAAGAGAGAGAGAGAGAGAGAGAGAGAGAGAGAGAGAGAGAGAGAGAGAGAGAGAGAGAGAGACAGAGCGTGAGAGAAAGAGAAACATTAAGACAGAAATGAAGGGGCAGACTAGAAGTCAAATAAACAAATACAGAGATGGATAGAGACCTACATAGTCAAATAATGTCTTATCAGTTGGGTCTGAGGATACAGTTCCTGGAACACATTCAGATAAAGTAGACTGTGGAACAGAGAGAGAGAGAGAGAGAGAGAGAGAGAGAGAGAGAGAGAGAGAGAGAGAGAGAGAGAGAGACAGACAGACAGACAGACAGACCGACAGACAGACAGACAAAACAGACAGAGAGGGAGAGAGAGGGAGAGGGAGGGAGAAAGAGAGCGTGAGAGAACGAGAAAAAGAGTAAGAGAGAAATGAAGGGGCAGACTAGAAGTCAAATAAATAAACAGAGAGATGGATAGAGACCTATATATTATAATAATGGCTTACCAGTTGGGGGCACTGGAGACGAAGAGGGTACAGTTCCTGAAACACACATGTGAAGGAATGTTGTGAACATTATCTGCAGGGAGGGGGTTACTATGGACAACGTGCATTGGGAGAGAGTTGTGGACATCATGGGCTGGTCGGGGGTTATGGGTAGAAAGTGCTGGGAAGGTTTGACAGTGGATATGATTGGGTGGTAAGGGGTAAGAAAGTAGACTGTGGAACACAGAGAGAGAGAGAGAGAGAGAGAGAGAGAGAGAGAGAATGAGAGAGAGAGAGAGTGAGACAGACAGACAGACAGCAGGAAGGCAGAGTGACAGAGAGAGTGAGAGTGACAATGAATGAGAGAAGGAGAAGGAGAAACAGACAGAAGAGAGAGAGAGAGAGAGAGAGAGAGAGAGAGAGAGAGAGAGAGAGAGAGACTGAGAGAGAGAGAGAGAGAGAGAGAGAGAGAGAGAGAAAGACTAAGAGAGAAATTAAATGGCAGACTGGAAGTCAAATAAACAAATACAGAGATGGATGGAGTCCTACATATTCAAGTAATGTCTTATCAGTTGAGTCTGGAGACAGATAGGGTAAAAGTTCTTGAAACACATTAGAGATGGTAGACTGTGGAACACACACACACACACACACACACACACACACACACACACACACACACACAGAGGGAGAGAGAGAGAGTGAATGATAGTGAGACAGACAGACAGACAGGCTGGCAGACAGGCAGGCAGAGTTGACAGAGAGAGCGAGAGTGAGAATGAAAGACAGAAGGAGAAGGAGAAACAGAGATAGAAGAAGAAGAAGAAGAAGAGAGAGAGAGAGAGAGAGAGAGAGAGAGAGAGAGAGAGAGAGAGACAGACAGACAGACAGACAGACAGTAATAGAGAGATACGCAAGACAGGGACAGACACAAAGGCAAACAGACAGAGAAAGAGATGAGCGAGAGCTAGTCAGACAGGCAAACCAGGAAGAAGAAGACAAGACAGAAGAGTTAGAGTGAGAGAGAGAGAGAGAGAGAGACAGACAGACAGACAGACATATAAAAGGGTGAACCAGGAATCTGACAGACAGACAAATAAACAAATTGAGGGATCTTTAAGGGCCTACATAATGGCTTACCAGTTGGGGGCACTGGAGACGAGGAGGGTCAAGTTCCTCAAACATGCATAAAACGTGATACACACAGAGAAAGAGTGGCGGACAGACAGACAGACGAGCAGGCAGACAAAAAGACGGATAGATACACACACTAAGTGACATATACAGACGTAGATACTGAAATTTTCTTTGCCAGTTGAGGTCGTTGGAGATAAAAAAAAAAAAAAAAAACCCTCAGAGAGACAGAGACGGACAGACAGAAACAGGGACAGAGACATACAGACAGACAGAAACAGAGAGAGAGAGCCAGAGACAAAGTCAGAAAGACAGAATGAAAGAGAGAAGAAGGAGAACCATAGATAGAAGATTATCTGAAAGAGAGAGAGAGAGGAGAGACTGAGAGAGAGAGAACGTGAGAGAACGAGAGAAAGAGTGAGAGAGAAATGAAAGGGCAGACTAGAAGTCATATATAACAAAACAGAGATGGATCGAGACCAACATATCAAAATGATGGCTTACCAGTTGGGGGCACTGGAGACGAAGAGGGTAAAGTTCCTGAAACACATGCAGAGAAAGTAGACTGTGGAAGAGAGAGAGAGAGAGAGAGAGAGAGAGAGAGAGAGAGAGAGAGACAGACAGACAGACAGACAGACAGACAGACAGACAGACAGACAGAAAGACAGGCAGGCAGACTGACAGAGAGAGTGAGAGTGAGAATGAAAGAGAGAAGGAGAAAGAGAAACAGAGATAGAAGAGAGAAAGAGAGAGCGAAAGAGAGAGAGAGAGAGAGAGAGAGAGAGAGAGAGAGAGAGACAGAGAGACAGAGACAGAGAGAGAGACAGAGAGAGTGAAAGAGACAGACAGGCAGATGGACAGACAGACAGAGAGAAAGAAATAGAGGGATACGCACGACAGGACGGACGGACACAAAGGCAAGACAGACATAGAAAGAAACGAGCGAGAGCTAGTCAGACAGGCAAACCAAGAAGCAGAGAAGACAGAAGAGTGGGAGTGAGAGAGAGGAAGAGAGAGAGAGAGAGAGAGAGAGAGACGGACAGACAGACAGACAAACAACAAACAGACAGACAGACAGACAAACATATAAAAGGGCAAACCGGCAATCTGACAGATTGACGAATATACAAATAGAGAGATGTCTAGAGACCTACATAATGGCTTACCAGTTGGGGGCACTGGAGACGAAGAGGGTAAAGTTCTTCAAACATGCATAAAACGTGGTACAGAGAGAGAGAGAGAGAGAGAGAGAGAGAGAGAGAGAGAGAGAGAGAGAGAGAGAGAGAGAGAGAGAGGCGGACAGACAGACAGACGTGCAGGCACAGAAAAAGACGGATAAACACACACTGAGTGAGATGTGCAGACGTAGATACTGAAATACTCTTTACCAGTTGAGGTCGTTGGAGATGAGAAAAAAAAAGCTGAGATAGAGAGAGTGAGAGAGAGAGAGGGAGGAGAGAGTCAGACGCTTCAGATACGTTTTTATTGACAAAGGCCTACATGGCCCTTATGTCATGGGGGTGTACATCAATATTTTCAGCGCCGAAAAAAAACAAGTTTATAATGCAAAGAAACATGAATTGAAACGGATTACATAAATGTCAATGATGAGACTTGAAGCCATGTCGAAGAAAAAAAAAATAATGACGTGCTTTTCGTCACTAAAAATGAATATATTTTTTTTTCTAAGTAGCATGATCATTGACACAAGTGCCTCACCCAGGCACACATATTCACTGTTATAAAAACTTTCCTGCACTGTCACATCTATCATCACCGTCCGCCCCATCATTAGCTATACTAGTGAAGAAAATAAAAACATTTCTTACCAAGGTTATCAAGCTTGCAAAATGACATGAAAACAGACTCAAACATTAGTTCTTACCGAACATTTCTTTTTCCTAACATTTGATGCTTCTGCCACATACTTAGCCAGTAGAGTTATTATCCTATTATTGTCAGAGGTCAACAAACTAGAAAGGTTATGATTTTCTGTCGCGATAATATTTAAAAAGTTGAGACTTCTGTCTGATATGTTGTAAGCTGCACGAAAGAATAGAAAATGATCTTCATTTTCTCTCATACCATCTGTACATATTACACACAAATCGTCTACAATGCCTTCGGGATTAAACCATCTTTTGTTTGCATTTAGTCCAAGTGTCCTACTTCTAAATCTAGCAAGCATATCCCTGTGCCATTTATTGGTAACTACAGTCAGAAAAATTTTTCAGGTTGTAAGATACTTTTAAACGAATGGAACCAGGAATGCTTCATATCATCTTCCATCTTGGAATGCCAATTTTTGTTTATAACATGCGATGAGACGGTCTTTCAATTCGAACGTAAATGCTCTTTTATCGCCAGCCCCCTGACTAAGCCATACCACACCAAATCCGTTTACTGTCAAAACCTGTTTTATAGTAGCAACTCAGTTCTGCTTTCCTAACTCAAATTTGCCGTAGTAACATATCGTACGATTGTCTACATAATCTGCTTGTAGGTAGTTGGGTAAGTTTTAACCAATATTTAACGCATTTTCCAAAAGATCGAATGAAAAGAGGATATCTTCAAAATCGCCATAAGCCATTGTATTTGATAAATGCAATGGAATATTTAGAAACCGTTTAATCGCAAACGTATGTACTTTTTTCCATCCGCAATTTTCTTCAAGTCCCCATATTTCTCTGCTGCATATGTTAACATTGGTTCTATTTGTGTATCAAATAACTTCCAAAATAAAGAGGGATCAATTGCATTTATTTTTTTTTTATTGCTCCTAGAATTTCTATTACTCCTTTCTTCCCTTTCCTAAACGTTTCAGACCATCCGGAATGTAAACTTAACCTCGTTGTAAAGATCATTCCGAGGTATTTGTATGCATTGGTTACCTTTACCTCAGCATTAGAGTAATACCATTTTTCTCTCTGAAACATGTAACCACCCATACGAAAAATTATTATATTTGTCTTATCTGAATTAACAGTTAATTGTAATCTATCTGCCTCACACTTCAACACATCAAACTGATTCTGTAGACCAACAGCAGTGCTTGAAACTAAAATTACATCATCAGCAAATAGCAACATAAAAAATTCAACAGCTCCAGGATCATCTGTACACCATGTCTACCTTTTCTGGACATTTCAAGGGCTAATTCATTTATAAAAAATGAAAACAGCTGTGGACTCAAAAGGCAGCCTTGTTTTACGCCACGGGGACATAAAAATAAATCCGAATAAGCATTCTTTTCACGCACACAAGCAATGACCGATTCGTATATTCCACAAAGTGCCAGGTACAATTTACCATGGACACCAGTTTTTCTCAGGACATGCGATAACATATTTCTATTTATAGAGTCAAACGCCTTTTTAAAATCCACAAAAGCGACATATAGTTTAGTGTTCTTCATGAGACACGTTTGCACTAATGCATACAAAGTGAAAATTTGGTCAATAGTACCGTATCCTGCTCGAAAACCTGCTTGTTCTTCAACAATTTTCTCCTCTCTCTGTGCCCAATTTGTTAATCTTTTGTTCAAAATATAAGTGTACACTTTACTAACTACACTTGTAAGAGCTACACCTCTGTAATTATCTGGACTATTTGCACCCCCCCTTTTCATAGATCGGTACAATAATTGATTTCGACCATCCGTTGGGAAATGTCCCATTGTCAAATAATGTGTTTAATAACGAAACCAAAAAGTTTAGGACGGTATCATTTGCATGTCTTAACATCTCACTAATTATTTTATCTGATCCAGCACTTTTCCCATTTTTAGATGCCTAATACTTTATTTCACTTCTTCTAATGTGATAGGATCATTAAATAAAGGTTCACCCAACACTTCTTCGACTTCAACGTCTTCGGTATGCAACAACGTCGAGAGAGAGAGAGAGAGAGAGAGAGAGAGAGAGAGAGAGAGAGAGAGAGAGAGAGAGAGAGAGAGAGAGAGAGAGAGAGAGAGAGAGAGAGGACAGAGTAAGAGATAAATGAAGGGACAGACTAGAAGTCAAATAAACAAATAGAGAGATGGATAGAGACCTAAATATTCAAATAATGTCTTATCAGTTGGGTCTGGAGACGAAGAGGGTAAAGTTGCCGAAATACATCCAGAGATGGTAGACTGTGCGGCGTGTGTGTGTTTGTGTGTGTGTGAGAGAGAGAGAGAGAGAGAGAGAGAGAGAGAGAGAGAGAGAGAGAGAGAGAGAGACAGACACAGACAGACAGACAGATAGACAGACACACAGAGAGAGAGAAAGAGACAGAGACAGAAGCACAGAGACATGGGCACATAGAGACAGAGAGATAAAGGGGCAAACCCGAAATCTGATAGATAAATAAACAGAGATATGGACAGAGACCAACATATTAAAATCATGGCTTACCCGTTGGGGGCACTGGAGACGAAGAGGGTAAAGTTCCTGAAACACATGCAGAGATAGTAGACTGTGGAACGGAGAGAAGGAGAGAGAGTGATAAAAAGACAAACAGACAGACAGACAGACAGACAGACAGACAGGCAGGCAGGCACATAGGCAGGTAGAGTGACAGAGAGAGTGAGAGTGAGAATGAAAGAGAGAAGGAGAAGGAGAAACAGAGATAGAAGAAAAGAGAGATACGCTTGACGCATGCTTTCACGCCGTGTCATTCATTGTGGGGCCCTCGGTCCGTCCATAGGAGTACGCAACATGCATTTCAACATGACAAAAAAAAATGATTGAAACGTTGATTGTAACATATTTTGTTTTCTGTTTAGAAATTCTGTCTCTTCATATATCGTGAGTATTACAATTACATATGGGTTTCTCTGGTTTTTAAGGCATAGAAGATATACATTGCAATATCTCTTATGGTTTCAGTGTGATCGTTTGTAGCAGGACTTTCCAGTATGATTGCATTCTATTACTAAAGTGTTTGAATATGTATTTTGTTCGTAACTGCCTGTATTTGGACACCACATCAAGAAGTGCATTCTGTTTCTACTGTTGGGCAGAAGGGGCATGTTGTTATAGCTTGATTATCTGTATATCTTTATTGCCATGCAGTTCGTTTATTCCTAATCGCAATTTTGTCAATGCTTTTCTGAACTTCGCGATTGTGATTGCGCGAAAGTATTCTTCAGTTTGGTGTATAGTTTTAAATGTATGATATGTTGCAAATCGTTCACTATTCGCTATTTTGTTATGCCAGTTCTGTTTGTAACAATCTATGATTCTTTGTTTTAGTGCTGTTATAAATCTTTGTTCGTTCCTACGCCTTCGTTCAACCAAACTTCAGAGAAGCCATACATATCCAGGCAGCGTTTAATTTCTAGTGCCCAGTTCCGTGGTTTGTCTATTTGTCTATTTCTGTTTTTTTTTTTCTCTTTCATATACTTGTCTAGGTATCCTGTCTGGAGTCATCTTCGTTAATTTGAACCAATATCTGACTGCTTTTATTGAACTATCTATACTGATCGGATATCTTCCTAGTTCTCCGTATACTAAGTTGTTTGACGTTTTCTTCCCTTCCCCATGTATCTTTTACATGCGAATAAATGTACATATTCCACCGCTGAATAACGAGTCAAACCCCATACTTCTGCTGCGTATCAAATAGCTTAAAAATATATAATATATATATATATATATATATATATATATATATAAGTGTCCTAAGGTATACATTGTTTTCATTATTTCACCTATTTTCCCTTTCGCCCTTCCTGCATATTCTGAAGTGAAATATCTACTGAGAGTTTAGTCGTTAGTGTTTCACCTAAGTATTTGTAGCTGTTTACCACCTCAATTTCTTCCCCTTTATAGTTCCATTTTCCCAGTCTGCCAAGTTATCCTCCTTTTCTAAAGTACATAATTTTTGTTTTTTTTGAAGATTAACATTTAGTCCACACACACACACACACACACAACACACACACACACACACATACACGCGCGCGCGCGCGCGCATGCAGATAGAGTGACAGACAG
>JADBJO010004105.1:25000-77500 GCA_016801955.1 Conus betulinus | reverse complement strand
CACAACAAACGTGAATTAAAACAGTGCTACTATTCCAAGCACCATAAGCCTGAATACCGACCATCCAGAATATTGCACCTTCAAGAATTCGCAATGCATTAACAACCAAAACTAAAAAGTCTTTCCGTCTCCTTTAAAATTCCTTACATCTATCGATCACCTCGATTTGAGTTACTCTTCTTATTTCGAACGTTCAACGCCTCTGCAGTACACCTTGCAAGAGATTTATCTAAATCATCGGCATAGTTCAATCTTAGCACTCTAACTGTTCCTCATAATTAGCAATATTCTTTTAAAAAAAAAACTATGCTTTCTCCACGAATAGCATTGTATTCTTTACAATGAAACAAAAAGTGCGTCTCATCCTCCCTGAAGAAAACACACGATGGGCAAAGGTGAAGATCAGGATGGCTCAGTATGGAACCATCTTAATGGGGGGGGGGGGGGGGGGGAGAGAGAGAGAGAGAGAGAGAGAGAGAGAGAGAGAGACAGACAGACAGACAGACAGACAGGCAGGCAGGCAGGCAGGCAGGCAGGCAGACAGACAGACAAAGTTATACAGAGAGAGAGAGACACACACACACACACACACACGCACACACACATATACACACTCACTGACTCACTGACTCACTGACACACACACACACACACACACACACACACACACACACACACACACACACTCACACACACAGAGCATACTGACCGTCATTATCAGGCATGTCTCTTTCGGATATTTTCCTTGACTTAGAGTTCGCTTTTAAAGTTATCTTTTCTTTAATTTGTAGTCCAGTTAGACAGTTAATCTAATGTGAAAATGCTGAATTATTAATATTGTCTTATATTATGCACACAACATTTAAACACGCATTCCAGCATGCATGCATAGGCCTACATAAGACTCTCTCTCTCTCTCTCTCTCTCTCTCTCTCTCTCTCTCTCTCTCTCTCTCTCTTCGTCTGATATCACATTAGTGAAAAAAGACGTTAAAGAAAAGTACTACTACTACTACTACTACTACTACACACACACAGTCAGACAGACAGAAAAACAAAATGGAAACTGACAGATTGACAGACAGACAGTGCAATGGACAGAGACCTATATATCAAAATAATGTCTCACCAGCTGAGGTGATTGGAGACGAATAGACTGGAGTTCCTGAAACACATACAGATATGGTTTTTTTTTTTTTTTTTTATCGATGTTTACTGAAAAATGTTGCTGTGAAATTACATACCTGCTCAAATTAGTCAATGAGGTGAGGGGCAACAAGCAAAAGGAGCATCGGTACCATTACATCATTATTAAAGGTGGGAGAGGTGAACCTGACAGATTGTGAGCGTGTGTGAATCATTACAGTATCATTGCAGGTGAGAAAGGTGAAACTGACAGTGTGCGTGCGTGCGTGCGTGCGTGCGTGCGTGTGTGCGTGCGTGCGTGTGTGTGTGTGTGTGTGTGTGTTTGATAGCTTGTGTATTGTTGGTTTTTGTTTTTTTTTTTTTTTAGTTATGATAACGTGCCTCCACCCTCTCGGTTTTACAAGTTAATGTTTCACTGTTTTGTTTTACTGCTGAAACTACTCTGTGTGTGTGTGTGTGTGCGTGTGTGTGTGTGTGTGTGTGTGTGTGTGTGTGTGTGTGTGTGTGTGTGTGTGTGTGTAAAAGACTGACAGACAGACAGACGGACAGACAGACAGACACAAAGAGAGATAGAGAGCGAATCAGAGACAAAGACAGTCGAAGATTGGGATAGAAAGATAGAGGAAGTAAGGGACAAATAAGAAGCAAAAAATCTCTTTATTAAACTGGGTGATACTGAAGCATCCAGTTCCTCACTTTTCAATGGTCTATAACACAGATACATTTGAAAAAGCATGCGTCATGCAAATAAAATGTATTGGAGAGAGAAAGAGATGTTAAGAGAAAATGAGTGGGGAGGGAGTGGAAAACGAGAGAGAGAGAGAGAGAGACAGACAGACAGACAGACCGACAGACAGAAATGTTCATTTTGAATAATATCTCACCAGTTGAGGTGATTGGAGACGAATAGACTAGGGTTTCTGAAACACACAAACTCGAAAGGATACTGAAAAACTGAGGGGGAGAGAGAGAGAGAGAGAGAGAGAGAGAGAGAGAGAGAGAGAGAGAGAGAGAGAGAGAGACAGACAGATAGACAGACAGACAGACAGACAGGCAGGCAGGCAGACAGAGAGAAGCACGAGACAGACAGACAGACAGACACAGACAGAGACAGAGAGAGAGAGAGAGAGTGTGTGTGTGTGTGTGTAGTATGAATGGAGAAGGTGGAGAAGGGGAGAAGGGGGAAAAGGAGTCAAGAGAGAGAAAGAGAGAGGAAGACAGACAGACAGACTGTCAGACAGACAGAGATCAAACAGTCCTGGAACACATACCACCAAACAATCAAACAAAACCAAAATGATGCCCAAATACAGATGTTGGAGCATGAGGCAACAGCACAAATACCGGTGCAGTTTACTAACGACATACAATCAGGTTATGACAGGGAGGGTGAGAGAGAGAGGGGGTAGTGGTGAGAAAGTGAGAGAAAGAGCAGTCGAAGATAGAGAGAGGGCTATAGAGAGAGAAACAGGGCAGGGGAAACAGTGTGGAGTGAGTGAGTGAGTGAGAGAGAGAGAGAGAGAGAGAGAGAGAGAGAGGAGAGAGAGAGAGAGAAAGAGAATTAGGTGGTGGGGACGGGGAGAAGGGGGAGAGGAGGAGGAGAGGAGGAGGAGGGAGGAGGAGAGAGAGAGAGAGAGAGAGAGAGAGAGAGAGAGAGAGAGAGAGAGAGAGAGAGAGAGAGAGAGATCTCTGAACTCTGCAAACTGTGAACTCTGGAATTTTTAATTGTAAGGCCACCGACCTGTATACAATGGGTACATGTTTGCTGAGAATAAAGTGAAAAATGTGTACGAGTCATCAACAAAAGGAAGTCTTTTCTTTCCAGAAATACAAAAAAGCCATTACAAGGGGAAATAATTCAAGGAAACAAACCAAAATAAACAAAAATATTTTCACTTGCGCTTGAAACCAATCACACACCGCATATTCATATATCTATCTATTTCAGTTCATAAGTTCGTGTCTAGTTTTCAGTGCATAAAATATATACATTGCCAAATTTCTAAGGATCACCATGTTTTCAGATTGCATCAAATAAGCGAAACAATCGCCATTTGGATAGGATAGAATCTTGATAAATTTTTTTGTTTCTTCCCTTATCAGCAAATATGAGTACTTTAGAACATTCAAACAGATATGAAATCTCGTTTTTCGTTTTTCACTTTTATTACACAATGGACAGATGTTTTTTGGTTGTTCGTCATATCCGTTATTATTTTTAAATCGCATAATCCCAACGAAAATCTCGAGCGAGCATACCGAAATGTTTACTAACGTGATAACTGACCGATTTTTCTGTGTGGAATGTAGATCTAAATGATCTGTATGTTGAAAAAAAAAGGTCGCTGCTTCCGAGAAATTTTTTTGCATTCCAATCTTGCATATAGCAATCCAACATTCGAGAGAGAGAGGACATAGAGAGTAGGGGTTTGGATAGTTTAGAGGTGTAGCGGTAGAGGGGAAAAGAGGCGGACGAGGAGAGGGAGAGGAGAGACAGCGGAGAGAGAGAGGCGGGGAGGGAAAGGAAGAGAGCGGGGGAGGGGGGGGGGTGGGGGGGAGGGGAAAGATAGAGAGAGAGAGAGAGAGAGAGAGAGAGAGGGAGAGAATTTTTAGAGGTGGGGAGAGGACGAGGGCTCATGAGGGCTTAATTAAAAATGGTCAGGGGGAGGACAGAAACAGACGTACATATTAGAATCATATCTTAACATTGTGATCAATGAAGATGAATAAGACCGGGGTTTCTGAGAAACACACAGAAACAGAAAAACAAACAAGAAAAAAACTGAAAGAGACGGAGAGGAATGTGAACACAGAGAAGATGGTGGTAGACAGGGGTAAAATGGGGAGTTTTTTGGTGGATTGATGTAACAAAGATCAGACCGAAAACACGTGTTATTTTATTTAAAAACAGACTCTCCACGCTAAGAAAATAATACGAAAGAGAGAGGAAAACAGACAGGTGCTGTGAGCAGAGAGACTAACACGACTGCTAGACAACAATTGAAAATACAGCAAACGTGTGGCACACAGACACAGTAAGAGTAGGAATGTCAATGGCAAGTGAAAAAAATGAGGAACAGGCGACACAGTCGGACTGTGAACAAACTAACGAACAAACTTACGTTTTTGAAGGGAAAAAAAAAAAAAATTAATAAAAAGCACTACGTGGCTTCTTTTCTTCTGGATTCCAGAGTAGAAAGAAAATAACGATCTAAATAAAGAAAAACGATAAAAAAAAAGCATGGCAGAATAAAAATTGGTTTACATGGTAATAAAAAAAAACACATGTAATACAAAAAATGCATACAGAAATATGTAAAGGTGGGCGGGGAGGAACAACCACACACACACACAGACCACACACACACCACCAACACTAACACCACACCACACACCACAGAGACACAAGACACAAGGGGGTGAGATAGGAGGAGCCACAGAGAGAGAGAGAGCATAGAGAGAAGAGGAGGAGAGAGGAGGAGAGGAATGATACGAGTACAGAAACACAATGTGACGGGCAGGCAAACAGACCCGAGACCGACAAAAACAGAAAAACAAGATCGGTTTGGCAGATCTAATGGGTAAAAGACAAGGGTCTGGAGCTACGTGAATGTTGCGGTTGCTTGCTTCGACATGAGAAAGGCACAGCAGTTTGCCTTGTTAGACTAAAGCGTACATAAGTTTTCAGGTTTGAAGACATTTGAAATAGACAGAGATAGAACAGCATTGGTGAGTGTGACTGTGAATGCATTTGAAAACTGGGCTGAAGAATTTAACTATCAATCACTTTTTCCCTGTAAGGAACTGCAGCCAAAGATGAAGTACGTGAAGCCCATCAAGATATTTCTTTGGTGAAATGAAAAAAAGACTGAAAAAAAAAACAGGAGAAGGAAAGAGAACAGGGGTAAAAAAAGGAGCAAAAACGTCGGAGGGAAAGGGGGAAGGAGGGGAAAAAGAACAGGGAAAAGGAGGAAAGCCCAAATCTTTAGATAAAAAAAAAAAAAGAATAATGTTAGGTTATAAATAGTGTGTAGGACCAATTATTTATCTAAGTCTTCCTGTCTCCCTCGAAAGAAAAGCTCTCTGTCCTGTCTGTTCTGTGTGTCTTGAAAAAGAATCCTGTCCTAGGAGAATGGTTCTGTGTGGCCTCTGTCTGTTACCAATTATCTAAAAGTTCCCTCTCTGTCCCTTCACTCTCCATCTGTCTCTCCTGTGCTGTCTCTCGTCTCCTATGTCTCTCTCTCTTCTCTCTCTCTCTCTCTCTCTCTCTGCTTTTTCACATGTTATGCCACAAGTCTCCCTTCATTCACTTATATTGCTTCTCCCTACGTAACTCGCCCAACGAATTTGAAACGCGCGCGCAAACAAACCCCGAACCAAATGTAAGTAAGTACAAACCAATGAAACATTCATAAACATAGAGCAATAAACTAACGAACATCCCAAAAAATCCCGATTATTTGCAAAAACCTCAAAACCAAAAGAGCAACAAAATAAACACAGACGTCTATGACGACAGAAAAGTAATCAACCCTAGAACAGGAGCAACTACAAGGCCAGCCACATACGATCAAGCAGTAGAAATCATTAACTGTTTGCGTCAATGAGTCGACATAGCCACAGGAGAAAAGAAAAAGAAGAATGAGGGGGGGGGGGGGGGGTGGGGGGGGGGGATGTGTCTGAATGGTATGAAAGAACCAGAAAAAACGGTTGGTAATTAGGACGAGGCAAAGGGGCTGGGGGTCAGGAAAGGGGAAAAAGTATTGCACATGAAAGGCGGAAACCAAGGCCACTGAAAAAGTTTAAGAGAGACAACAGGACTCCATGGGGCAAGCAAGTAAGGCCCCCCCCCAACCCAAACCCCCCAAAACTCCATGGACTCCCCAACGTGAGTCAAACCAAACACAGATACGATTAGTAGAGAAGAAAACTGGATGGGGGGTGCGGGAAGGGAACAGGGGGTGGTGGGAATGAAGGGAAGTGGGAGCAGATCGATCGTCAGACAGGCCATGAGCCAAACACATTCTTAGATCACAGCATTGAAATGTCTGCTTTTTTTGTTCTACAAAAAAGCTCTAGCGAGAGAAAGCGAGACTGGGACAGAGAGAGAGAGAGAGAGAGAGAGAGAGAGAAGAGGGAAGAGGAGAGAGGAGAGGAGGGGGGAGGGGAGGAGGGGAGGGAGAGCATACGTGGAAAAGCGATAGAAAAGACAGACAAATTTAGAGCAGAGAACTGAAAGGGAAAAGGAAAGCGGAGACAAGAGGAGAGAGAGAGAGAGAGAGAAGAGAGAGGAGGGAGAGAGAGAGAGACGAGAGAGGGAGGAGTGGGCAGACTGGCATGCCTCAACAAGGAACACAAGTGCAGGCCTCTCGCCCGTTCTGCTCATCGAAGATGGATATGACAGCGTAGAAACTTAAAAAAAAAGAAAGCGGGAGATAACAATCAGCACTTCTATAAGACTTACAACAGCAGAGCAACTAAACTGCAGGGAGAGATCGGAACGAGATAGAAGGGAGAATCACGAGTGGGATAAACTGGCAACTGCAGAACACAAGAGGCACGTAGCCACGAATGTACATACTAGTCAGCGGATCCGACGGCATCTAACACAGCAAGACTTCTAGTAACTTATACTGAGGGCTAATAAACACGCTCGTCCACAGTAAGGGTACAAAATAAGAGCCGCACACTTCGTACAAACTCGCAAGCAGAGTCAGCAATGCAATGATCAAAATAAAATACCAACTACGAACGACAGTTCCTGTCACAGTAGCACTAGCGACTCTTGCAGCAAGAAACAACGAATAAGTGTAAAGTAGGGGCAACAGCACAAACAGACAATACAGGAACAACAGCAGCAGCCGCTACTGCTTAAGTCTTACTATCCAAAACACCAATACTACTAACCCAGCCGTATGAGAGTGGGAGCATGAACATCAGCGAGAGTGACATAGTGGTAACAATCGTAGTAGCAGGCGAGTAAACACCTCAGTAATTAGAGTAAACAGCACCTAGGAGAGACGAAAAGAGGGGAAGAGGAAGTCATAAGAGGAAGAGAAGAGTGAAGGAAAAGAAGAAGAAAGAAGAAAGAAGCAAAAGAGAGAGAGAATGGGGGGAGTGGGGCGACAGAGGAGAGAGAGAGGGGGGGTATATACAAAATTCTTACCTGGGTGAATAGTCTTTATTTCGAGAGAAAAATATTCAAGAAGCAGAATAAACAGAGATATACATGGATCACGAACAGGACACACAGACAGAGACAGGTAGGGGAAGTGGGAGGAAGAGACAGACAGACAGACAAACAGACAGAGTCAGACAAGGGAGGGAAGGAGTGAGAGGAGAAGGAGAGACAGAGAAGTAAGTGAGAGAGAGACAGACAGACAGACAGAAACACAGAAAGACATACAGAGAGAGACACAGAGTGACAGACAGACAGACAGACAGTCGAACAGATTGATATACGGACAAACTACAGACAGAGCACGGGGATAGAGGAGTACAAGACAGAAAGGCTGGGAGGTGGGGGGAAGAAGGACGGAGAAGACAGCAGACATAACAAAAGAGCTCTTACCAGTCGTGGTGACCGGAGGATGATAGGATGAGGTGGCTGAAACACCCAGCAAGGAAAAAATTCAGCACTGCTAGGCACAATAGATTGAGGGGCAGTAGACACAAGGAGCACGAGCATTAAAAACAGAGGTTAATTAGGCTAGGAAACAGCCCGCTAATCACCCAGGTCTGGTGTGTCAAAGAATGCTGGAAATACTAGTGCAGTCACATACAGGCTACACTTGAAGCTCGAACACACACACACACACACACACACACACACACACACACACACACACACACACACACACACACACACACATCACTTGCAAACAAAAGCCACGATTGCAGTCACTGAAGCCGTAAATGAACATTGACTTGAGTCAGACCGAAGAAAAGTGGGACCTTTGACTGTCACATTATTTTAAATATTAGTGTTAGCACCGCAAAAAAAAAAAAAAAAAAAAAAAAAGAAAAAGAAAAGAAAAAAACCGTGGACAAACGAATCTCAAGACAAAACACGACGCACGCACTTATCTTCATCCACTTCAGCACAAGAGTGGCGTTGAATCAAGGTAAGTGGATGAAGATTAAGTGATTGCTCGTTCATTTTCGTTGTCCTGATTGTTTTGTGTCTTGCCTGAAGAAGACCTAAGAGGTCGAAAACACGTCGTGTTTTGTGTCTTGCTATTCGTTTTGTCCACTTTTTTTTTTTTTTTTTTTTTTTTTTGCGGTGCGCAAACACTAATATTTAAAAATTTGTGTACATTTCCGCCTGCAGTTGCCTCACTTTGCAACAAGATCTGACACATTATGTTGCTATGGCACGCTTGTCAGATTAAAAAAAAAATCTGTCCGACAGCAAAGCGCGCGCAAACCGCATGTACACAAACCCGTGGCTTGCACGTGGGCCGAAAATTCCAGGTACCAGCCACACCATATCAGTGTAGAGACAACCCGGTCGGCATACTGAAAGACATGACACAACTGGATACGCTGAGTCCCAGCATGTCTGCTGATCATGATGGACGAGGCACCCATCAAGGGGAAAAAGGTCATTGATACCGTAAAAAAAAAAAAGAAAAAAAAAAAAAAACTCCGATCCGTCAAAAGATAGAGACAGACTAAACACGACATACAGCTTAGAAATGCATCCTGTCATAAGCAGAATTCAATACTGTGGAAATGAATCAGTTTATGTCCTCCTCCTACCCGTCATCGTTCTAACACTGGGGGGAAAAATGCCCTGCAATTTGAACTATTCAGACTGCAGCAATTCTAGAAAGCGTGAAAGAGGGACTTTCTCCACACTCTGAGATTCCTCAATTGTGAAAAAAAGAGAGAATATAATCTGACCATGAGGGTATGAGTTATTATACTTGACACATGAAAACAGACCCTACAGTAATACATATACAGCTCAGCTACCTGCTTAACCGATTATTTCTCTACGCCATTATCATCCCAGCAGGTCATACGTACAGTTTTGCTTGAAAGAAAAAAAAGACGGCTCTTTAAGGATGCTCTTACATTAAGATGAAGAAGTAACTAATGCCCTTTGAAGGTGTACACATTGACCACAGGGGCTTATCTTATGCATCCAAACTTGTTTCATTCTTTCGTGGTTTCCATAGACAAACGTTAAAAGTTAAGTAGATGGGTCAAATATTTGAATTATAGTCATTTCTAAATAATTTGTCGCTTGGCTTCACAAAAATTCAAAAACTTCTAAAACCACTGTTTGTCTTCTTTAGCAAGGAAGATCGTGCATTCACATGCATTTCTGAGGATTTTTTTTTTGCCATAATTTCAAACAAATGCATTCCATCATTACGACAAATAAAAGCAAAGCAACCCATTCATTAACTATGGGTCGATGCATTTCATAAACAAATCGAGTAGTTATTATAGTAAATCAAGTACAATTCTTATATACACATCAATTTGTGAGAAAATATTAGAGCATTTCAACTTTTTCTTGACATCGCTCTTTTCATCTGTTAGTTTCCACAAGATTCTGATAAGGATACCTATTTTTTTACGAGATTCTGAGAACTGCATTTCCATGCAGTGCTTGTATTTTTCAAAGAAGAAGAACTAGGCTGACCCTGGAGAAAGGTCCAGTGACGGTGAGGAAAGACCCACTGACCGAGGGAAAGTCCTGGTGACAGTGGGAAAGACTACAACTTTGGATTCTCTTTTGAGGGCACATAAGACCGTATGGCGAAAGCTTGGCTGTGTCTGGAGTGGCACTGTCTTCATCTGTCCGTGGGCAGGGGTGGTTGGGTCTGTGGGGTGTGTGTGCTCGACAGCTGGAGGGTGGTGTTTTTCGCCGTCGGGTTCTGCAGTCATGAAATACGGGCTGGTACACCCATGGGGATGCTACTTTAAGGCTGTTATGAGTTGCATCCTGTAGTCTGATTTACCTTCTGTTCAGAGCAGCAGTTATGTCCCTTGATTTCTTAATGGAGTGTCCTGCGCGTGCCTGTACCCATCGTCAACACAGCGCAGGCCTCCAAGGGTGGTACAGGATAGCTCTAAAGGTAGGTGAAGACAGTGCTTCCCTGGGTCCTCCCCAGCACCTTTGGGTGTTTTCTTTTTCTTCTCCATGCAGTGCTTGTATTTTTCGATTCATATTTGCTCTTTGATTCATTCAAAATGTGTTGGAGTTTAGATTTGATCTTCTTGGTTTCATATTTATATAAAAAATATTTAGCAAACAGTCGTCTGTGTTTATTTGTTCATCATTACCAAGCAACCCAATTCCAAATTCAGTTTCATTATTGAAAAGTTTTCAGATTTTTCTGTTATTATATCTCTCTAATTCGCTTAAAAACTGTGAACATAATTGCAAACCAGTAAGTAGTGTTTGCTTGAATCTTTCTCTGTCTCACAAACTGAACATTCATCGCTATTGATTATACCGAGTTTCTTCGGAATATTATTTGTAACAACAATGTATGGGTATTAGTGAAACCATCTGAGCTTCATTTCTTTAATTTTGCTAGTTTGTTTTAAGGTATTTTCCCGGTCTATCGCAAATCATAGTCTATACTCCCATCGAGCACACGAGTTAATATGAAATAGCCTTAACTCTTCAATGAGAGCAGTTTAGTAAACTTCTGAATCTTTATTTACGTTGGATGTAACTTGTAGTGTTTTGTCGTTTGGCTATATTCATTCTTGATTATGGTTTTTTTTCCCTTCAAGTGGCCTATTACCGACCATGGACTTTCTATTATATTTAAGATGGTTTACGTTTTTTTAATGCCACATCTATAGCAAAACTTATGTGATCCAAGAAATCACCTTTTTGTCAATGATATCTCTTACTAAAAGATTTTGTTCCCTTATCCATTTTTTGAATGAAAAACAAACAACAAACAAAAACATCGTTACCTACCCTAAGTTTATCATTAGAGAAAAGGGGGTTCTGCTACGACCCCCTGTGAACTTTGCAACTCTAATGCTTTTACTAAAGTTTTGGTAAGATAAAAAAGACATCTTTACAATAAAATGTTGAGTTTTTGTGAATTTTTGAAAGGCGGGCGCGGGAAGCCGGGATTAAAAGGACACAGAGGAAACCCTTCCAAAAAGAGGTATTGATAGGTGTTTCCTCGCTGCTTTGTCAAAACGTTCATAGTTTCCCATCATCGACATAGTCGTCATCCAACAACCTTACCCATGAACAGCACCTACTAACATTCATCAACACACACACACACACACACACACACACACACACACACACACACACACACACACACACACACACCTCATTCATACCGTATTTCCTACAAAAGAATAGCAAAAATCACCAAACCTATTCCATCGTCCATCAGTATCTCCCTTCAACAGCATCTATCAACATCAATACGTCGATATCACCCTTCAACGTTTTCTATCAAGGTTAAACAAGACATCATCCATCGACACCATCCATAGCCCTCACCCATCGACGTCTCTTATAAAGAAAAATGCGTGACTGCATGGGTTAAATTGAAACAAATCCAGCACTAGCTCTTTTCTTTTATGCCATTGTGGTAGGGACAATTCAACAAATCAAGAAGTAGATAGGTATGGGGGACAGATTGTTACAGGGAAGGAAGAGAGTGCGGGGGATGGCGGGAGATGTAGAGTCCGAAAAGAAAGCGTCCAGCATTCTTTAAAAATCTAAAGTGTGTGTGTGTGTGTGTGTGTGTGTGTGTGTGTGTGTGTGTGTGTGTGTGTGTGTGTGTGTGTGTGTGTGTGTGTGTGTGTGTCTTAAGCATCAGAGCAGTGTGTACTCGTTGCATTTTTTGGGGTTTTTTTTTGGGGGGGTTATTTTAGATGAAGTCAAATGGAATAAGAACACTTATCTGATATATGCAGTGTAACAATAAATTGAACAAGAACCGGGGGAAACCCCGCTACTTCAATAAGAAAGCTCTGAAGAAACAAAAGTGGTTTGTGTGTTTTTATTCATCTGAAGTACTAAATCCATAAAACTAACTTTTTTTTTTTTCAAAATACCGAAGAATTTTCTTTCTCTTATTTCAGACCGCACAAGCGTATATCGGAGACACATGGAGTTACGGACTTGCAGTTAGCAAAGCCCTGTATACTCCAGTCGTTGTAGTTAAAACGAGTGAAAAAATAAAGTTGCATCCTGCCTGGGAAATGTGATATAGGAAAGATAAGTAACTGAACAGGACTAATTCTATTCGTATTGAAACTACTCATATTCTCCGACTTCAGAGTCTTACGCAATTAGCACCGCACCAACATAGGACTATAACGGTTTTAAGTGGGAAGTTCAAGATTATACGATTTATTTTGACGTTGATGTTGGCAGCGATACTTGCACGCCTGCCAGTCATTTCTTTTAAATGATTCCATTATCCAGCCACGTATGAAGTTTCGTAGAAGACACTCAGGGTTAATCACTGCTTAGTAGTATGAGAGACAACGTCTCTGGTGTAAGTACCATTACAAAGAACGTACTAGATATGACGCAAAACTGTCAATTATTTTCCAGGTAAGACTCGTTTAATTACGAAATCGTACACAGGTACACAAACGGCTGTTTCTGCCAAAGGAAAAGGGAGATACACACGCACGCGCGCGCGCACACACACACACACACACACACACACACACACACACACACACACACACACACACACACACTTACAGACAGAGACAAACAGACAGACAGACAAAGCGGGGTGGGTGGGTGGAGAGGTGTAGAGAGAGAGAGAGAGAGAGAGAGAGAGAGAGAGAGAGAGAGAGAGAGAGAGAGAGAGAGAGAGAGTCACAGACAGATAGACAGACAGAGAGTCGGAGAGAAAGAGAGTGACTAGCAAGACGGAAAAGCAGTGACAGACATTCTATGGACTCTTACCAATGGTCGTGGTGATTTCACTTGAAGAAGATGGTGGGACAACTGAAACACATATCATATAATACAACAGCTGGTGCTAGAGACAGAAGTAGCTAATAGCATGGAATCCGACACTACTGCTGGTGCAAGAGACAGTAATAGCTCTTATCATGGAATCTGCTGGTGCTAGAGACAAAAATAGCTCCTATCAAGGAAGATAATAATACTGCTAGTGCTAGAGACAGAAGTAATTCATTGAATGGAACCTGACTGTACTGCTGGTGCAAGACATTTCATATCATGGAATATAACACTCCTGACCGCGCGAGCGACGGAAAAAGCGCATATCATGGGAATAACACGACTGCTAGCGCTAAACACATAAATAGCTTATGGTCATGGAATATAACACTATTGCAAGTGCTGGAGACTTTCATTCTACCTCCTACTTCTCTGTTCCTTGTTGACCTCTACTCCCATCTCACCTCTCTACTCCTACTCCCCCCCTCTCTCTCCCTCCCTCCTCCCTCCCCTCTCTCTCTCTCTCTCTCTCTCTCTCAGATGTGGTGAAAGCCAGATGTTTCGGTTAGGGTAGTGAATGGAAAGACTGGTGAGAGGCAATTGATGCAAACACAGGGACAGGTTATTAATTTAAAAAAACAAACATGGAGAGGACAGGGTTGCTTAAAAGACGTGCTGAGGGATGGTAGATGAAAAGACATGATGAGAGATAGTTGACGGAAAGTCATGGTAAGAGGCAGTCGATGGAAAGTCATGGTGAAAGGCAGTCGATGGAAAGTCATCGTGTCGATGGAAAGTCATGGTGAGAGGCAGTCGATGGAAAGTCATCGTGTCGACAGAAGTCATGGTGAGAGGCAGTCGATGGAAAGTCATCGTGTCGACAGAAAGTCATGGTGAGAGAGGCAGTCGATGGAAAGTCATCGTGTCGACAGAAAGTCATGGTGAGAGAGGCAGTCGATGGAAAGTCATGGTGTCGATGGACACAGTCATGGTGAGAGGCAGTCGATGGAAAGTCATCGTGTCGATGGAAAGTCATGGTGAGAGGCAGGCAGGCGACGGAAAGTCATGGTGGTGAGAGGCAGGCGACGGAAAGTCATGGTGAGAGGCAGTCGACAAAAGTCATGGTGGGAGGCAGTCGATGGAAAGTCATGGTGAGAGGCAGTCGACGGAAAGTCATGGTGAGAGGCAGTCGACGAAAAGTCACGGTGAGAGGCAGTCGACGAAAATCACGGTGTGAGGCAGTCGACGAAAAGTCATGGTGAGAGGCACTCGACGGCAAGTCATGGTGTCAATGGAAGTCATGGTGAGAGGCAGTCGACGGAAAGTCATGGTGTCGATGGAAAGTCATGGTGAGAGGCACTCGACGGCAAGTCATGGTGTGTCAATGGAAAGTCATGGTGAGAGGCAGTCGACGGAAAGTCATGGTGGAAGGCACTCGACGGAAAGTCATGGTGTCGATGGAAAGTCATGGTGAGAGGCAGTCGACAGAAAGTCATGGTGGAAGGCACTCGACGGAAAGTCATGGTGTCGATGGAAAGTCATGGTGAGAGGCAGTCGACAGAAAGTCATGGTGGAAGGCACTCGACGGAAAGTCATGGTGTCGATGGAAAGTCATGGTGAGAGGCAGTCGACAGAAAGTCATGGTGGGAGGCAGTCGACAGAAAGTCATGGTGAGAGGCAGTCAACGGAAAGTCATGGTGTCGATGGAAAGTCACGGTGGGAGGCAGTCGACGGAAAGTCATGGTGAGAGGCAGTCGACGGAAAGTCATGGTGTCGATGGAAAATCATGGTGTCGATGGAAAGTCATGATGAAGGGCTGTTGATGGAAAGGCACGGTAAGGCTTAGTTGGTGGAAAGATACGGTGTGGTGTAAATGATGAAAAACATGGTAAGGGAAGGTTAGTGAAGTCACATGATGGGAGGGAATTTTGGTAAAGAGATGGAGAGAGACAGCTGGAGGAAAAACACAGGGTCCCTACACAAAAAGAATATTGGTGAGAAAGCAGTTGACGGAAAGTCATGGTATGGAGAATGAAGCATGGTGGGTTAAAACAAGGTGAAAGTACACGATGGTGGGTGGGGGGGGTTAAAACAAGGTGACAGTACACAATGATGGGTGGGGGTTAATACAGGGTGAAAGGTGGTTGGTTGAAATACATGAGGAAGATGTGGTTGAAATACACGATGAGGGATAAGTGGTTGACGTTCACAGTGCGTGGCTGAAATGCAAGGTGAGGAGTGAGTATTCAAATACACGGTTGAATCTCACCGAGAAAGGGTGATTTGTTGACGTGTACTGTGTGGAATAATGAGCTGAAATTCAAGGGAAGGTGTCATCTGTTGAAATACGCGGTCAGGGGTGAGGAATGAGTAATTGAAATCGAGGTGATTGATAAAATATCACAGGAGAAAGGTGGTTTGTTGAAGTGTACGGTCTGTGTGAATAAGCTGCAATTCATGGGACGGAGTCGTTTGTTGAAATTACACAGTCAGCTGTGGTTTGTGTAAAGACAGTCAAGAAATAACTGAAGGAAAGTTATGATACAGCGCAGCAGGTGGATAATCAGGAGGCACAATGGGTATAACAAAATCATGATCAGGAACAGTTAGCAGAAATACACACTTACGGTTGGACGGAAAGACAGGTAAAACAAGAAGAAAGGGCAAAACAAAAACAACGATAAGAATGAAAAAGAGGAGGAGGAGGAGGAGGAGGACAAGAAGGGAAAAATAGGAGAATAGGAGAAAAACGAAGGATGTGGAGGGAGAGAAGGAGGAAGAGAGGAAAAAGAAAAAGAACAAAAACTTACAACCACAATTATGACAATGAGGAAGAAAGAAGACGGAAGAGATGAAAACAAGAAAAAAAAAACCAGCATCTATAAGGACGAGAAGAATAAGTGAAGGAAAAGCAGAAGACGAGCAACATCAAAGAAGGAGGACGTAAGAGAAAGGAGAGGGATGATGAGTGGGGACGAGAAGAAGAAGTTCAAATACAATAGCAAGTGAGAACGAAAGAAGCTGTAACTCGAAAACAAGATAAAATCAACAAAAAGGCATGGACAGCTAGCTGCAATCACACACACACACACACACACACACACACACACACACACACACACACACACACACACACTCAAACGCCGTGCGTTCGCGCGCACACACACACACACACACACACACACACACACACACACACACACACACACACACACACACACCTTACCACATATCTCCTTTAGGAGTATCTCCTTAATTTCAACCAGCTGAAGAAGTCGAGTACAACGAACACATGAGTCTCATCGGGATCTGAGGCTGTCTGGTTCAGTTCCGCTATGGAGACATCTTCGCCAATGCCCACGACGTAAAGCGTGATTCCTTCCTTCTTGGCTAACTCTTCCTGACCATTCAAATCACCCATCTTGCTGTCAGTGATAATGATACCGATGTGGGGCACATGAGGACGGGCACTCCCTCTGGCGAACATGAGGGCTTCCCCTGAAATCCGCATGTGTTGGAGGGCTTCCCCTGAAATAAGGGCTTCCCCTGAAATAATAAGTTATGGAGAATTCGTTTATCGGATGCAATTCTGTTTTACTATCGTCAAAATCCGTGACCTAGTCTAGTAGCCATAGCCACTGACGTGGGTATGTGAGTCTTGCGTTAAAAAAAGACATGTCTTCTGGCTGCCAAACGTCACGGTCAGTTTCATTCATGCTAACAACATCCACCAACTTTATGTCTGACGAAATGGGTGGCTCTTCTGAGTTTTCTAAAAGGATGACACGCCCAAATCGAACAATGTGTCTATTTCCTTTTTAACTACTATCATTAAGACTGTTTATACGCCTAATCAACTGAATGCCCTAGCAGTTTAAAATCAAACAACACACAACACAAAACTAGTCAGCAAGATCCAAAACCCCTTCTGGAATCAAACGCTTGCTACACGTCCTAGCCCAGCAAAACCCAGCATTATCCATTCACACCTCCTCTACACGCAACTCCACTCCAACTTTCAAACAAAAAGAGCTATCAATAGATGGATAAAGACGGGCAGCCAAAGACATATGATACTCCCCAAAAACAACAATATTACATATCTTGCATATATTAGCCAGACGGGAAAGAAACATTTTCAATGAAAGGGGCTTGACCAGCAAGGGAATGCTGACAAAACGTTTTAGTACAAACATTCGGAGTTTGGAAAAGACGAGTATCGGAGAAAGAAAGGAGTTCAAGTGAACTGTACCTTTAATTCGGTTTAGGCCAACATGTGCAACAGACGTGGTATACATTGATTTAATTATTTCCAACGAAGCGAAGAGAAGAATGTATAACCTAAGATGAACTTTCCAATCGTCAAATTGATCTCATGAAAAAATATGACCTTCAGTGATACCAGCTGTATCGGAAGCACCCACGGAAAAGTAGAAAACCTTTGTTCTGACAAAAAAAACCTGACAATGACTCGACAACTGATCGTCAAAGTGAGCATCATCGGTCACTGGCGTCATGGGATGGCAGCGCAAGCTTAGCCATGCTTCTCCTTAAGCAGCGTATCTCACCTCACTGCAATATTCGATGTTCCTCGGGCATGACAGAAACACACACACTCCTCGATTTTTATCAGCTACCCTTTAAGCAACGTTGAAGAAGTTCAGTCACACCATCATTAATACACCACCATTGCAGTGCAAAGAATAAGGATTTTATTGCAGGTGACAAAGTGTATGCACGCAATTTGGGTTAGCAAGTCTTGGTTCCATGGATCCAGATGATATCACCGGGTCTCTCTCTTTCAAAGTTAGCTTAGAAGACAGTCATATCCTGAGACGCACATTGATCGAAACGCTGGGCTGATAGAAGTGATGAGTGGAAACATTTCATTTCCCATGATGACTGATTCCAAACTTCTCTGTAAAAAAGCCTGCTTTTTTTTTAAAGTGGCATTAATTATCGGATCAATGGATGACCTGATTCGGGGACTTTTTTGTTTTGTTTTTTTTTCTTTTTCTTTGCTGAGGCCGAAATCCACCTCTTCATTTTTTGGCGCTTCACACTGTTCTCTTCATCTGTCTCTGTCGTTTCCACAATTTCCTTTAGGTGCCCCTACTTTTCCTGAAACACCATTGTCAGCACTACTTCTGGTTCACTGACAGCTATGCCACTCTTTCCAGACCACTGCAGTCGAACAGCGAGTCTCCAACTCGTGTTGCACAAGATCAAGACAAAAACCTAGGACACCTTCCAAGCTTGGTGCGTCTTCTTCCAATGTGGCAATATGCAACAGGCCCATTCCTGATTCTCGAACGATGAAGACGAATCCAACAACTGCAGATCAACTGGATCTGTGAACTTTTGACTGTTTTGTTTTCTCTTTCAGAATACATTGTTACCATTATACAGATATGAACGTTTAATTAAAATCAAAATGTGAAATTGATTATCTTTCAAAACACATTTATTATCTTTTCTTTACAATTGGGCTAAAAGTTAGAACATACCAAGACTTAAAGGGATGGTACTAGATTATATGAATTGATCGATGAGTTCTCGCGAGATACAGAACTGGAAGAACTAAAACAACGATCATTCCTACGACCATGATGTAAACAGAACATCACAGCAAAATAAAAGACTATATACGAAAATACGCCCGAACAGTGCCCTAAAGGTAATCTTTTAAAACTAATGCACCCCTACCACTGTTTTTTCAAAATAGCCTATACACCTCCAGTTCTGCCGATATTGGGTAACTATGTTGACAACAGTATGATCGGAATGAAGTGCGGTTGCTTCCATCGTTCTGTCACGGGATTGTGAAAGGAGATATTGCGATTGTCTTCTTGAAAGAAGGAAAGAATCAATCAACAGATAGGTGGAAGTGGACTTGTAACATTTGAGTGCGTTAAGCTGACTTCATTGTTTCCTCCACAAAGACAAGATCATCCAAGCCTAAGTACGAAACAGAGCCAAACTTCGTGACTTTCAGAATACTTGCTGGTGAATGCTTGCTGAAAAAAAAAAAAAAAACAAACCTGCAGCTTCGTTTTCCGGTCGGTTTCAGTTTCTCCTGAAGGGGGGGGGGGGGGGGGGTTGTGTTGTGGTTACGGTGACATGCCCCCCCCCCCAAAAAAAAAAAAAGTCGAACTTTAAAACGAGACTGATACATGTGTAGCGGACTCTCCCAAATGCATGATGTCTTCTTTTTACGCCCGGGTGTCTTTGTTAAACCTGCGCTAACACCAACGAAAAGCAAAATGCCCTCACCTACTCCCACTCCCACTCCCCACCCCACCTGCCTTCCTCTTCCCTCTCCTCGCCCCTAAAAATGTTTATCTTTCTTTCTAAATGGTGCAATCAGTGTGACGAAAATCTAAGCATCAAACGGCGTAGAGTCCACTTTTCGATCCAACCAGGACCAGGCCTTTTTGTTCGGATTTTGTTGATATCTTTTACTTTCGCGGCGTATTACCGAAGCGAGTAGATGAAATGGCGACTCCCTCTCTCGTGAAGAAGTTTACACGAGGTCTCGTAATGTTAATATCGTCTGCTAGAGTATCGAAGACTGGGCGTTTCTCGGATTTAGTTACTTTTTTTCCCACGCCGATTGAAAAAAAAAAAAAAAAACATCTATCGATCATGATTTGAAAAAAAAATAAGTTTCTTAGTCTGTCATTTCAGTGAATTCGTGGAAAGTGTTTGTCTGAAAACACACACTGGTTGTATTTACACATTGTGTGTGTTCGCCGGTTCAGCCTTCAATTCTTGAGATCGCGCTAAAAGATTACCTCCCTGTTCTAGTGTTCAGGTTTCAATGGCTCACTGAAGATTCGATCGATGGCAGCAAGTCGTCCTCTGTCAATACCTTTAGTTTCTTCTTTTCATTTTTCCTCTTCTTCTTCTTCTTTTTCAATTGTTGAAAAAAAAAAAGAATTTGGGGGGTCGGCAGACAAAAAATAGTCGGTGAGATTACCTTAAAACCCCCGTGTGTGTGTGTGTGTGTGTGTGTGTGTGTGTGCGTGTGCGTGCGTGCGTGCGTGCGTGCGTGTGTGTGTGTGTGTGTGTGTGTGTGTGTGTGTGTGTGTGTGTGTGTTAGTTAACCAAGGCTTTCTGCCACAACTTTTTTTTTCACAATTCTTTTGAAATTCACAGAATGAAACTCCCTTTGACATATTTCCATGAAGAATTCAGACCAACCTCGGTTTGGAGTGGTATTCAGGGATCAAACTTTTTTCAGTTCTTCATACGAGTCACAAGCCTAGATAATGTTCGGACAGCGTGGTCATTTATTTTAGATCTAGGACCAAAGCTGAGGTTAGACGCTGTTTTACGCCGATCCAGTCTCCCGAAATCGTTTTAGAACTTTGAAAAAAAAAAAAAAAAAAAAAAAAAAAAAAAAAACGCGCTTTGAGACATGAAACACTCTTGCAATGTTCCTGTTCTGCTAGTCTTCACTAAATAGAAACATCATCATCAACTCTTCTGTTATCACCGAGCCTTACCTTGCTTTCCCATGTTCACGAACACATGAAAATTCCTATGAACTGGAGCAAAACCTTGACGTCTGCTTCTTCAAAGAAAGTCATTGCGTTTAGGGTAACTTCCCCTTTTTCAGAGTTTGTTCCACATACAACGACAAGAAAGAAGAAAAAAAATCGCAACGGTAGCCCGACTGACCCTATTTTTTTCTCTACCGATCCTAAAATTTGTTCGTCGACGATTGAAAAAAAAAAAAAAAGAAGAAGAAAAATTGAACATAAAAGAAAACGAACGCATCCTGTCTTCAGTTTGGCATCGGAACCTGATATGACTAAAAAAAACTCAGACACAAAGCGCACGCTCTACGTTTACGAGTGTCAGCTACACGTGTGTCGGCCATCACACACACACACACACACACACACACACACACACACACACACACACACACACACACACACACACAGAGGCAACTGACGACTGTATTAATCGCTGTATATTTCACCATCGCAGGTACCGCCGAGTAACTTACAACAGTACTCACCACCATATTTTTCACCACAGAAGGTACCACCAAAGAACGTTTCACTATATTCACATTTCACCACTGAAGACACCATTAGGTAACTTTTCACTGTGTTTCACCATCACACACAGCACATACCTGAGGCTAGCTTACTACTGTATTCAACCGTCATACATTTCACCACTACAGGTACCATCAGGTAACTTTTCACTACGTTCGCAACCACACCTTTCACTACAGCACGTACCACGGGCCAACTTACCAGTGTATTCACCGTCATACATTTCACCGTTGAAGGTACCATCAGGTAACTTTTCATTATATTCACCATCACACCTTTCACTGCAGCATGTACCACGGGCCAACTTTCCGTTGTATTCATCAAAACAAACTTCACCACCGCAGGTGTCAGAAAGGAACTTACCCCCTGCATTCGGCACTTTTCTTTTCCATCACAGCAGGTACCAACAGGCAAACTTTACCCCTGTATTCATCACCAAACATTTCACCACTGCAGGTACCACTGGACAACATATGACAGTAACTCACCACTGTGTATTTCACTTCTGCAGGTACCACTAGGCAACTTACCTGTATAATCATCACTATAAATTTTTGACAACTACAGGTTCTAGCCGGTAGCTAATCACAGTTTTCAACACTGTACACATCATCACTGCGGGTACCACTGGACAACTTGTTACCATACTCACCACCATACATTTCACCACGGCATCTTCCATCGCAAACTCTCTGCAGTCTATGTTATCATCTGACGAGACGTTACATTGAACAGTCTGCTAGACATTCTAGTTGATATCACCTTTTGATGCCCCCCCTCCCCATCCTTCCCTCCCCTCCAAAATGATGAATGGAGTAATTCCCCAAGAAATACGGGATTCGATTCTACTTTCTGGTGATGGACCAGTGAATAACATTCCAGACACTCTGTCACATTCCTGCTACCTTTTGTTGATGTTCCAGTGAACAATCGATTGGACACTCTCAAGAGTTAATATAAACTTCGGACGATGCACCAGTGAACAATTTTCCAGACACTCAGCAGAGCTGATGTGATCTTCTAATGATGGATCAGTGAACAATTCACCAGACACTCACTAACGACTGATGTTACTTTCAGACATTGCATCGGTGAATATTTCCAACGAAACCTCACTCACCAGCATTCCCCGTGGCGCCGTCAGTCTTATACTCGATCTCTGAAATCTCTTTCAGTAAAGCGCTCTTCACGAAGTACGTCAACAGCTCGATTTTCGTCCCTGGACAGATGAAGGCTTGCAAACCCACGTGGACTTCGAACTCGCCCACGTTCCAGTTCTTGACCAGGCCGATGATGAACATGATCAACAGCCTGAAGTTGGAATGTCCCATGCCGGACATGTCCACCATAAAGACAATGTCCATCGCGTCCGTGCAGGCTGAAATTCACATGGAGGAGAGATGCTGCATCGTGTCGTTCAGTGGTATGCTTCACTGTGGTTTTCTACAGTGCTTCTGATTTGGAAGCTACGCAAGACATGCAAGTACTTTATGCGCCACTGCATTAAATTTACGTCACAAATCTAAAAACAGCAACACAACAACACAACAATAACAACAACAACCTATAGTGGACATTGCTGTTTTGCAATGGGAAACGTTGCTGGCACGACCTTAGTAAGAATCACCGTTTTAAAGAAGAGACGTTTGCTTGACTTACACAGAAACAAACACATAAACTTTGTATTGCTCAGAGCTAGACTCCAGAACCAGGTTACTGGTATGAAGGCTCCTACCGTAGGAATTATTAATGTTCAGTTTCAGCATGGATAGACGGCGCCGAAGTTACGGCAGGACGGTCCAGGCTGTGCCTGAGGTCAGAATGAGCAGCATGGATGCGATGCTGCTGAAGTGGCATAGATAATGGGACAGAAAAAAAAAAAAGTATATGTACATGATCATATATCATTCTGTTTGTTTCTTTGGTTGGTTAGTTGGGTGCTTGGTTGGTTGGTTGGCTGGTTGGTAGGCTGGTTGGTTGCTTGCTTGGTTGATTGTGCCTTTTTTTATTTGAGGTGGGGTGGAGGGGAGCGATTGGTCTAATCTTCTGTGTCACTTCTGTAGCGTTAGCCCCATGTCGCCCTTGTCAGCTCCCCGTCCACAGCCACAACCTGGCTTGTCTGGCTGCAGCCCCGGCATCGGCGATCCACAGGAAGCAGTCAGTGTCAAGTCGTCATGAGGCACCCACCAGAGGAGACACTGCACTGCTGCTGAATCACTTCGATAATCAGTGCTGCCTATCTTCATCCAATACACACAGGACACCACCTACCACGTCCCTTACTGACGACTAATTTGCTATGTCGCGGCGCCAGCGTGAGAGGACGACGACCCCCCCCCCCCCCTCACCCACGCCCCCCACCGCGAGGGCACCCCACGTCCGTCCAACAACTGCCCCCGAGAATACTGAGATTTTCAACCTGTCTTGAAGATTTTGCACAAGGCTGCAAGCTAAATGTACTAGATGATTTCTCAGGAAGTGACAAGAATGATGATACTTTCTATTTCCAGTGGTGTATGATGAGTGACTACATACTGATTTTTTTTTCATACGGACCTAAGGGCCTAATTCAGGAACAAAACAAAGTACATAAAAAAAAATATTCAAAAACAGTATACTAATTTGTGGCTGGATTGTAGTATTCCACCAATAGTAAAGCACAGAAGAATATCAACAATATTAGGAAAAAGCAAAGTAGTGAGGAAAGTATATAAAAACGATTTTTTTTTCTCCACCAACGTTAAAGTGTGTGGTATATAAGATAAAATGCTTATATTGAAAAAAAGCTACCACTACCAATTTTAATTTTATTTGCAATCATAGGAGAAGGGTGGTGTTTCACACATACACACACACACACAAACAAACACACACACACACAAACAAACAAACACACACACACACACACACACACACACACACACACATAGATAGATAGAGAGAGAGAGAGAGAGAGAGAGAGAGAGAGAGAGAGAGAGAGAGAGAGAGAGAGAGAGAATGCTATTATTATGTTTTTGTTTTTTTCCAGTAGTGTTAAATAAACTAATAATATACAGCGTATGTCGTTTTCATTTCAAACATCAGACATCCGAAATGGAAATACTGACCTGCTACATCCCACTATCAACTGATGATTACAACAGCAACAAGACGTAAAGAATCGACTACAATAAGAACACCAGCTGTCTAATGCAATTGAAAAGAGTGCACGCAAGAACGTGGCTTAAAAACATACTAACACACATGAACAATTTTAGATCTTGATCTATGATTTTATGAGTAGTCACTGGCTGAGGAAGGTGACAAAAATGGTGTGTGTGTGTGTGTGTGTGTGTGTGTGTGTGTGTGTGTGTGTGTGTGTGTGTGTGTGTGTGTGTTTAAAGAATCTGAATTCGCAAACATTAGCAATGTGATGGAGGCATGTTCTGAAGAACACTACCAGAGTAAGAACGGTGTGATTTCAGGAACATCTCCTTACGGTGGGGGCGCCTGAAATTTAGTTAGATATTGAGGATGTCTTCTAAAACTAGACTGAGCTTGTGGAGCTGATTGAAATACGTTGCTCTGCATAGATACGCTTTATTGACAACAAACATGCCTCCTATGTATGTATGTATGTATGTATGTATGTATGTATGTATGTATGTATCCATCTATCTGTCTACCTATCTATCTATCTATCTATCTATCTGTAATTATTATCATTATCATTATTATTGTCATTATTATCACTGCTATTATCATAACTATTATTATTATTATTGTTTCTATTATTGTTGTTGTTATCATCATCATCATCATCATCATCATCATCATCATCATCGTTGTTGTTGTTGATACAGTTATGATCATGGTCTCTCTCTCTCTCTCTCTCTCTCTCTCTCTCTCTCTCTTCTCTCTCTCTCTCTCTCTCTCTCTCTCTCTCTCTCTCTCTCTCTCTCTTCTTAAAATTATTGCAAAATGTATTAAAAAGGATGCTGTTGATTCTTAATGCCAGACTGGACACATGTTTGTATATAAATGCACCCCTTAATGAGGGGCAATGGCCTAAGCATGATTAAACTTTCCGTATCCGTATCCGTCTCTCTCACACACACACACACACACACACACACACACACACACACACATACACACACACACACACACTCGCACGCACGCACACACACACACACACACACACACACACACACACACACACACACACACACACACACACACACACATCCCTTTCTCCCCCTCCCTACACATATGTACACGCAAGTTCAGCCACCACAACAGAAAACTTATTCCTAACCCCAGGTCCATGAAACAAACGATCGGGAAAAAAATCACTTACGGAACGGAAGAGGTGGCGTTTCAACATCTGCAAACAACAATACAGATTATACAGCTTCTGCAGACTGAGCGTCAGCAAACTCCAAAGTCTCGATAGACTGAACGTCTGCAAACTCCTACGTTTCTATAGACTGAGCGTCTGCAAACTGCAAAGATTCTATAGACTGAGCGTCTGCAAACTACAAAGTTTCTATAGACTGATGTCTGCAAACAACTACAAAGTTTCTATAAACAGAGCGTCTGTAAACTACAAAGTTTCTATAGGTTGAGCGTCTGCAAACTGCAAAGATTTTATAGATTGAGCGTCTGAAAACTCCAACGTTTCTATAGACTGAACGTCTGCAAACTGCAAAGCTTATGTAGACTGAGCGTCTGCAAACTACGAAAGTTTCTATAGACTGAGAGTCTGCAGACTACAAAGTTTCCATAGACTGAGCGTCTGCAAACTACAAAGTTTCTATAGACTGAACGTCTGCAAACTACCAAAGGTTCTAGACACTGAGCATCTGCAAACTCCAAAGTTTTTATAGACTGAACGTCTGCAAACTACCAAAGGTTCTAGACACTGAGCATCTGCAAACTACAAAGTTTTCTATAGACTGAGCGTCTGCAAACTACAAAGTTTCTGTAGACTGAGCATCTGTAAACTACAAAGTTTCTATAGACTGAGCATCCGCAAACTACAAAGTTTCTATAGACTGAATGTCTGCAAAAACTGCAAAGTTTCTATAGACTGACTGAGCGTCTGCAAACTACAAAGTTTCTATAGATTGAGCGTCTGCAAACTACAAAGTTTCTATAGCCTGAAAGTCTGCAAACTACAAAGTTTCTGTAGACTGAACGTCTGCAAACTACAAAGTTTCTGTAGACTGAACGTCTGTAAACTACAAAGTTCTGTAGACTGAGCGTCCGTAAACTACAAGTTTCTGTCGACTGAACGTCTGTAAACTACAAAGTTTCTGCAGACTAAGTGTCTGCAAACTACAAAGTTTCTCTACACTGAGTGTCTGCAAACTACAAAGTTTCTATAGAATGAACGTCTGCACACTCCAAAGTTTCTATAGACTGAGCGTCTGCAAACTCCAAAGTTTCTATAGATTGTATGTCTGCAAACTACAAAGTTTTTGCTGACTGAGCGTCTGTAAACTACAAAGTTTCTGCAGATTGAGCGTCTGCAGTCTACAAAGTTTCTGCAGACTGTGCGTCTGTAAACTACAAAGTTTCTGCAGACTGAGCGTCTGTAAACTACAAAATTTCTATAGACTGAGCTTCTAAACTACAAAGTTTCTGTAGACTGGACGTCTGTAAACTACAAAGTTTCTGTAGACTGAGCGTCTGCAAACTACAAAGTTTCTATAGAGTGAGCGTCTGCAAACTACAAAATTTCTATAGAATGAACCTCTCCAAACTGCAAAGTTTCTTACAGACTGAGCGTCTGCAAACTCCAAAGTTTCTATCGACTGAACGTCTGCAAACTACAAAGTTTCTGTAGACTGTATGTCTGCAAACTACAAAGTATTTGCTGACTGAGCGTCTGCAAACTACAAAGTTTCTGCAGACTGAGCGTCTGTAAACTACAAAGTTTCTGCAGAGTGAGCGTCTGTAAACTACAAAGTTTCCGCAGACTGAGCGTCTGTAGACTACAAAGTTTCTATAGACTGAACATCTGCAAACTCCAAAGCTTCTTCAGACGAAACGTTGACAAACAGCAAAGTTTCTATAGGCTGAACGGCAGCAGTCAACAACACAGTATCCACATACAGAATGTCTGTAAACAGCAACAGTTTTCTACGGGCTAAACGTTTGCAAACAACTACACAGTCTACGCACTTAACTGCTGCAAACAAGGACACAAATGTGCTCAAACAACAACAGTTTCCACGGTGTGAAAGCCTCCAAAGAATAACACAGTTCTACAGACTGAACGTTTGCAAACAACAGCTTAAACGCGATGAACGTCCCCAAACAACTAAAACATGTCTACAGACCGAACGTCTGCAAACAATACATCAGCAGTTTCCAATGAATGAATTTATGCAAACAACAACACAGTCTCCTCAGAATGAATGTCCGTAAAAAAAAAACTAACACAGTTCCCACAGAATGAGTGTCTTCAGACAACAATATAATTTCCACAGAATGAATGTCTGCAGACATCAACACACTTTCCACAGAATGAACGTCCACAAACAACAACAGTTTCCAAAGAATGAACATCTGCCAGTTACAACACAGTTCCCACAAAAACACATGTCTACGAACAACAACACATTCCGCAGACCAAATATATGCAAACAACAGTTTGTACAGTTTCGAACATCTGTAATATACAACACAGTTCCTGCAAAATGAACACCACCTCAGTTTTCACAGAATGAATATCTGCTAACAACAATACAATTTCCACAGAATGAATGTCTGCAAACGACAACGCAGTTTTCACAGAATGCTCGTCTGCAAACAGCAACACAGAATCCACAGCTTGAAGGTCTACAAAACAACAACAGAGAATCCACAGCTTGAAGGTCTACAAACAACAAGAGAGAATCCACAGCTTGAATGTCTATAAACAACAACAGAGAATCCACAGCTTGAACGTCTACGAACAACAACAGAGAATCCACAGAATGAACGTCTACAAACAATAACAGAAAATCCACAGAATGAACGTCTACGAACAACAACAGAGAATCCACAGAATGAACGTCTACAAACAACAACACAGAATCGACAGAATGAATGTCTACAGACAACAACAGAAAATCCGCAGAATGAATGTCTACAAACTACAGAGAATCCACAGAATGTGTCTACAAACAACAAGACAGAATGAACGTCTGCAAACAGCAACATTTCCAGTAGACTGACCGTTTGCATATTACACCAAAACATCTAAAAATTTAAAAGAAAAATCACTATGCTGCCAAACGATAGAAACAAACAAATACCAGACAATCTTTAAGTTTGTTTCAATCTCTGCCTGCAGTCACGTCACTTTGAAAACCAAAACATCTACAGACATGAATGTCTGCAAACAGCGACAGCTTCTTCACACACACACACACACACACACACACACACACACACACACACACACACACACACACACATGCACGCACGCACACACACGCACGCACGCACGCACACGCACACACACACACTCTCTCTCTCTCTCTCTCTCTCTCTCTCACACACACACACACACATGCACGCGCAGGGACGCACCCATGGACGAATAGAGAGAGAGAGAGAGAGAGAGAGAGAGAGAGAGAGAGAGAGAGAGAGAGAGAGAGAGAGAGAGAGAGAGAGAGAGAGAGAAGAACTCACGTAAACAAATTGTTACTGCCAGCGTAAATGTGTGACACTTGACCTGTTTATAATCGGCCGATCTTAGCCCTAAGTGGGCATGCATGGGCTCTTCAATGTTGTAGAGCCCATCCTGTCCTTTCTTTCCCACGCCAATGGCGATAACATGAATACCTGCAAAACACACAAATAGTACTTCCTGTTCCAATTTCATATCTACCACCACTGGCTGAAATATTGATCGCAAAAACGTGTATTAGCCTGAAACAAAGACTACACGTACAACATACTGAAATATATTAAATACTGTTCTCTAGAAAAAAGGACATTTGCAGTTTAAAAAAAAAAAAAAAAAAATTAACACTTAAAATAGGATCACATGGTTTAAATGCTGATCGCCAAAACACTGCTGTTCATTGTTCAGTACCTGTAAGAGAATAATATAGATAAACACTAATGATCCCGAAATGGTTTCCTCGCCAAAACATGCGTACCAGCAATGAAATGGCACCGTTTACGCATAGATCATCATAAAACTGATATTTACCGAGTGAACATTAGACATGAACATGGATACCTGCAATGGAATAAAACTCTTTTAAGAACTGTTCTTCAGAACACGGACACAGTACCCGTAAATACATCGAAGGACCCGCAACATGTGAATCGCTGATTCTCTCTCCCCCCCCCCCTCCTCCCCCCCCCCCCCCCGCCCCTCATAACGTTCAGTGACTCTGATGCCCAGTGTCTGAATAGCACAGTCTAAGTATTGGTCACCAGAAGAAAGAACTGCATTGTAAATACTTGACCAATCGGGCGGCTTCCTAGCATGGCACTACTCTTGATGCAGGCTGTAGAAATACTTAGGGACTCCCCTCCATCAGCTGAGATATGTCTGTGTGCAGTCATCACGGAAGAACTGTTCACTCACCCAGGTAAGAAATCCGTACATTTTGTACACCACTAGCTACAGTTGTTGCAAAATGAGCCTTGACATTGTACAAGAGAAGCGGTCGCCCGTTATTTCGCATCTGTCTTTGGGGAACAATAGGAGCGGCGGTCAGTCAGCAGAAGAACGTAGGGTTCTGGGATGTAATGGGCCTGAGACACCCGGAGTGCCAAGTTGATTGTACTGAAAACAAACGCGGGCAATCTCATAAAATTCTAGCTTTGACCAGCAGCCAATGAAGCGTACACCGCACGAGCACGAGTTTACTATCTGGAGGCGGCTTCGAGAATTTGTCTTGCAGCACTGTTTTGATCAATGTGAAGTTTCTGAATGCAACAGTCAGGAAGATTAGCAATCGAAGAATTGCAGTAAACTAGAAGCGAAAGCATGATCAATGAGATGAATTTTCGTTGCATTAGTGGTATGGAAATGCCACATGACACTGATACGTCTGAGTTCCAAAAAGATCACCATTTATGGAGGGCACCAAGGTTTTGGCCTTTTCTGAGAAAGGACTGACAAAATCACTGAGCAGACGCGAAACAGTGACCAGAAAAAGCACCGCGTTTGGCCCTTTCAGACCCACAAGATAAATCTTTGCTTTTATCGTAGTTGAGCTGTAGCTTGTTTTCATCGTTCAGGTCCCAAACACACACACACACACACACACACACACACACACACACACACACACACACACACAGAGAGAGAGAGAGAGAGAGAGAGAGAGAGAGAGAGAGAGAGTAGGCTCTGATTTTATCGCCTTACGTGTTACACGTGTGAGTAAAAAAAATCATCACTACTGTCACTATAAATAGTTCAATTCAAAAGGCTATGCATTCACATTGAACATTTTATCATCGTCATCATTACACTAGTTATCATCAACATCATGTCCATAATTCATAAACACTTCCAAATTTACAGACATAAAAAAAATCCTCCTCAACATCAGTACCATTGTCCCTCTCATCATTATTATTGTCATTATAATCATCCATATACATGTATTTATATGTATTTTAAAAATGTAACAATCCATGTGTGTATACATTATATACACACATATACTGTTACGTTTAAAATTTCCCATGCTACTACTAACACAATCATCGTCATCAGATAAACATCGTGACGATCATCGGACAATAACAGCTAATCTTCACACGGTTGCCTCATCATTCCATTAACCTCTCCTTTCTCGCTTCGCCTACCATCCGACCCTTCCTTTCACCTTTATTGCTCTCCCTACTCACCTTGTGCTATGGCTTGCCGAACGGCAGAAACCGTCGTATTGATGGAGGATTTGGCCTCGCTGCCAATAAGCAGCACAACGATCTTGGGTATGTCGCTCCGCCACCCGTCGATAGTGCTGACGTTGGACAGGGCAGGGCCATAGTCATCTTGGGCATCTCCTCCCACATACCTGTGCATGTCAGCGGAGGACTAATCGGCATCATTGACGTGTTCGTAAAGCTAGAGCTGCTGCTACTGGTATTATTTGGACCGCTTTCTGCTGCTTCTGCTGCTGGTGGTATTTAGACACTTCTTGAGGTGTGTTTTTTTTTCAGAGTCTCTTAGTGCTAATGTCACTGCTGCTGCTGCTGCTGCTGCCACTACTTATGTTACTACTTTTGCTGCTGCTGCTGCGCTGCTGCTGTTGTTGCTGCTGCTGTTGCTGCTGCCGCTACTACTACAGTTACTATTACGGCCACTACTATTAACTACTACTACTGCTGCTGCTGCTGCTATGGTGCTATTCCTGCTATTCAGCATATTTAATGTGGCTCTCCTCATGTGAAATCATAGTGCCCCCTATATATCACACAACCACACCGTTCACTGCAATTTTCTAATCACCGTGGGAGCCGTGTGGAGATGCGTTAATCGTTTTAGATATTTTGAGAACCGTGGTTCTAAATATAATCATGTTTTCGACACAAGAGTCTCGCAGCCGCCCCCGTCATTTATTCATCCGTCTGATGGCACAAGGGAACCACTAGTCATACACCGCCTGACCCTACAATACTACTACTACTACTCCTACTACTAATACTACTACTGAGAATTCAGATTCAGATTCAGATTCAGATTCAGAAAACTTTATTATCTCTCGTTACAAGAGAAATTACATTTGTGACCGCTGCCCTAAAAGTTCAGACATACATATTTATAGTTACAAACGTGACACTGAAAATTAAAATTACTTTCAAACAATAAAACATGCGTGTAACACCAAAATGGGAATTTCAATCTTTCTCCTTTTTGGTAGTGCAAATAAGTATGCACTCAGCCACTCATAATTATATATACATAAATGTGTGCACGTATGAGAGAGAGAGAGAGAGAGAGAGAGAGAGAGAGAGAGAGAGAGAGGTGATTTATTATCAAAAATCATTAAGATAAGACATATTCCAGACATTTCTATTCCTCACTGTTCCAAGACATGCACAAATAACACACAAACACACCACCACACTCCAGCATCTACTTTCCCGCTTGCTCACCCGCGCACATGCTTATGTCACAGGTGATCCACCGCCTCTTCTTACACGCTGTGTTTGTTTAAAAGCGCAATAGATTTGAACACAAAGCTCTTTTTTGTGCGCATCAGCTTAGCTCTGGGGACACAAAATCGTCTGCCTTATGGAAGGAGCTCAAACTGTCGCGCAAGCGTATGCCCACGGTCACTAACAATCGCACGAGCCTTGTTGACCGCACGCCTTTCATACAACTCACTCATACTCTCCTGTCTCTCACCAACAATCTTACCACAGATGTTCACAACGCTATCCAAGAGTTTGCTGTTTTTCAAATTAAGATTTCCATACCAGCAAATGCATGAAAAAGTCAAGACAGACTCAATAAAACTCCTGTAAAATGTTTTAAGAATTTTTGGCTGGACATACAGATTCCTCAATTTGCGTAGGAAATGCATTCTGGTGTGACATTTTTTGTATGCGGACCTGGTGTGTGTATTGAAAGTGAGCTTATTGTCTAACGTTGTGCCCAGATATTTGTATTCCTCTACCCGTTCCACACTTTTCTCCATCAATATAAAGATCAGGCACATAATTTTCCGCTTTCCTAAAATCTATGATCATCTCCTTTGTTTTTTTTGACGTTAAGCTCAAGATAATTTTCTTTACACCAGGTGCTGAAACGCTCAACTTCATCAAAATATGTTACATCAGAATTGGAAAGGTCTACAAGGGCTGTATCATCTGAATATTTAATGACTGGTGTTTCTTCTGTACCAATGCAGTCGTTGGTGTACAGAATAAAGAGGACAGGAGAAAGAACGGTACCTTGAGGGGAACCTGTGGAGCAAAAGAGGACAGATGACATGACAGATTGATAGCGCACTGACTGGGATCTGGAGATGAGGAAATCTGTGATCCACAGGATAAGCCTGGGTCTGACATTTAAGGATAAAAGTTTGTGCGCTAAGAGATGAGGCTGGATGGTGTTAAAAACTGATGAAAAATCAATAAAAAGAATACGAACAAAAGAATCTGTTTTCTCCAGGTGAGTGTAAGAGTTGTGTAAAAGTGAGAGAGTGGCATCGTCTGTGCATCTGTTGCGTTTGTATGCAAACTGATAAGGATCTTGATGACTGACTGTATCAGTGAGGAGGTGACTGAGTATTGCTCTTTCGAAACACTTCATCACAATGGATGTTAGAGCGACTGGGCGGTAGTCATTAAGGGAAGATGGTTTAGACTTTTTTGGTATAGGACAGATCACTGAGGCTTTCCTGAGAGAGGGACAGTTGAAGTTTTAATAGACCAATTGAATAGTCTAGTGAAGACATGACAGAGTTGAGATCCACAGTTCTTGAGTAATATACTACTTATATTGTCTGGTCCAGGCGCCTTTTGGATATTTAGTCTTTTAAACATTGAAAGTATTGTTGTATCTTGTATAATGATCTCATCTTCTATCTTTGCTTTGATTACCTCTTTTATCACTCCCAATGCATCGGTGAAATCATGAGTATCAAAACGACAGTAAAATTTGTTGAGTTCATTAGCGAATTGTTGTTGCTGTTCTTTTGATAAGGCACAGTGATGATGGGATTTTGTTTGACCAGTTAATTTCTTTAGACCTTGCCATGCGTTCCGCATATTACCGCACTGAAACTGCAATTCAAACTTCTCTTTATACTTTGTTTGGGCTGAGCGTATTTCCTTTCTCAGTTTTATTTGGACTTTCTTACGTTCCATTTTTTTCTGTTTGGAAGGCAATTTTCTTTTCATTTAACACTGTTTTCAGTGGCTTCGTTACCCATGGTTTATTATTAGGGAAAATTTTGATTGTTTTTGATGGAATGATTAAATCTTGACAAAACATGATATATTCTCTGATATGACATCTGTTGCTTCATGGATATTGACAGAGGATTCAAAGAAAAGGTCCCAGTCAGTACAGTCAAAACATCGAAAAAAAAGAATGATAATAATAATAATAATAATAATATAATGATAATATTGAGTATATATGATATGATAATAATGATAATGATAATAATAACGCAATGATGATGATGATAATAATGTTTTTGGTTTCAAAGTGGGGTGACTGCGGGGAGGGCATTTAACAAGAGTAAGACAAGCATACGTGGACTGCCGAACAAAAGGAGAACAAGGATAGCTCACAGGGAAAGCGCTGGACTCGTAATCTTAGTGATCCTGGGGTTGCAGGTTCGAATCTCCGCCGGGCCGTTTCGGTACAGAGGGATTTTTCCTTCAGAGTTAACATTGGTTCTGACTCCATTTCCCAAACAGTCCTTCGAATGAAACTATAAACAGGAGTTCCGTGTGTGAACGCACGCATAACATCTCGCACACACGTACACTCCCGACACCAACTTTCGGAAGAGGAGAGATGACAGGTTACATACAGCTTGCGCCCTGCATGAGAAATGGAAAGAATGAAGGAAGTAAGGAAATTGAGTGAACAATATTGAACGATATTGACTGGACGACATGGGAAACGACTGAACGAAGCGCCGGCTGGCAGCGCTTCAGTCGGCACTACCCAGGTAGGCAGCCCGTTGTGTAAACGAGTGTGGAATGTAAAGCGCTTACAGCTCGGTCTCTACCCAAGGATAGACGCTGTATAAGTATTCATAATAATAACAATAATAATAAAGAAACAAATTACGAGACAAACATAACTTGTTTCGACCTGTTGCGTCTTCTCCGGGTAGAACAATTAACATTCAAAACAATGAAAACAATGGAAGAACAATCACTTGTCTCTTTGATCGGAATGAAGAATTTGTTCTTAGATGTACAAAAAAATTATGAGAAGGGAAGAAGGAGAAGGTTCAATAGTTATAATGATGATGATGATGACGACGATGATGATAATGATAATAATAATGATAATGATGACACTAATGATGGTTGTACTATGGCCATACAACAGCAACAACAACAACAACAACAATGCTAACAATAATGATAATATAGATTGTGGTAATGTTTATGATAATGGAAGAAGAACACGAAGAAAAATGAGAAGAATAGTTGTAATAATATAGCTACGATAGCAATGACAGTAACGATAATAAATGATGATGATGATGATGATGATGATGATGATGATGATACTACCACTACTAATAAAGATAGTATACAAAACTTGAGATATTGTAAAAGAAAATCCAAGAAATAGACAAATATTTATGACAATTATCATGACCATTTTCTTTAAAAGAATGATAATGATAAGAAAATTGAGAAAAGCAGTAAGAAAGCATCTAAGAAATATACAATGCATAGGAATTTAGAAAATACAAAAGGAAGAAAGCTCATCTTGCGGTATGAATAATGAAAGTGATGATGTTGGTAACAACAGCAACAACAAAGTAAAATAATGATAATAGTAAGAACAATAAGAAGAACAATGATAATTCTAAAATTCATACTAATTCTGCAATTAATGACAATAATGAAATGAATAATGTAACAACAACAACGACAACAATAATAATTATATCAGTAATTAGGCGGACAGGAATGAAAATGGTCAGTGAGTATAAAGTAAACAGTACTATTGACACAGAAGAAGAGGAAGACAACAAACAAACAAAAAGGAAAGAAGGAAGAAAAATATAGGCCAAAGAGAAAGTACATGTATTTGGAACAGAAATCAGAGTAACAAGACGGGCGGGTAGATAAGTGAAGGAATATTGATAAAGAAAATGGATTAATAAAGAAAAATATGGGCAAAAGAGGAAGTATATGTATGTGAAAGAGAAATCAGAATAACAAGACGAGCGGGTAGATAACTGAGTAAAGAATACTGATAAAGAAAATGGATTGATAAAGAAAATGAAGACAGCAAATGAAGGAGAGAAGAGATAATAGCTGTAACGTATACATACATCAGGTAGATCATGCGAAGTATGGTAGTGCGTCTGTGGAAAGTACTGCAAGCCGATGTTCCGGAGGAGGAAAGGCACAAGGCATTTTTTGGATGCTGATGCCAAGTGGGCAGAGGGTCCCTAGTCTGGCAATGAGATGGGATTCCTGCATGGTATGCTCAAAGTTTTCGTTCTGTGACTGCCAAAGAGCCAGGACTTTGACATGATTGATCTTGTTTTGAGGATAGCAACTGGTTTTGGTCAATAGCGGCAGATGTCCGCCGGGTGTTCAGACATGCGTGTATCAAGTGTACGGGATGTCTCACCCACATGAATTTTACCACACGGTTCACAGTGGATGGTATACACCATGATGTGAGTCTGACAAGATAATGTACGTTTAATTTTGAATGAGCCGTAGGGGCCATGTAGGATGGTGTCTGGCTTGGTGATAGGACAAAATTTGCGCTTGGGTTTTGAGCAGGGAAAAGTACCAGTGACTAAGGTCTGGTGATTTTGTTCAGTTTGGAGCACACACATAAGTCTTCGATCTTTTTGTCTCACCTGGAAGTAATCATCGGTTTGGTCTCAAAGGCAGGTTTGTGATCTACTATATATGCAGTTGGACTTGAGGATCCTGCTGATGGGATGATCGTGTGGGTGTATAAAGAGACAGGCAGTGGGTTTGCCTGTATCTTTTGGAGCCTGGGATTCCAAGGTTGTTGTTCTGGGCACAGTTGTGGTGCGGCTGAGAGCATCATTAACGATGGCACTAGGATATCCACAGTTGGTGAAAAACTCAAACAGTTTGGCTGCTTACAATGTGAAATCTTCTTTGTCAGAGCAAAATCTGTGAATGCCAAGGAATTTCGAGTTTGAAATGCTGTGTTCTGTGAGTGGGTGGAGGGAAGTTGTGCAGTTCAGGTATCTATTTACATCCATGAGTTTTTGAGCAGTCCATCTTTGAGGGAGATGGAGCTGTCTGTCTGTCCAGGAAGCTGACTGACTGGGAATTGGTGTGTGTAAATTTGATGGATGGTGAAAAATCTGAGCAAGGCTGACGAGGTTGAGGAGGTCTTGTTCTGGTATGGCTATGCCTCCCAGCACGTCGTCGATGTACCTTTTGTTCAGCCTCGGAATTGGGGCACACACACACACACACACACACACACACACACACACGCGCGCGCGCGCGCGCGCGCGCGCGCGCGCACGCACTACACGCGCACACACACACATACACAAAAGAAACATACTCACGGAATGTGATAAGTCGCATTCCTGAAATTGGCATTGCTATATGACTCTTCTAGAGTAATGGCTGTTATGTAAGACGTGGAACCATAAGTGATGACTCCAATCTGCACGTCGTTGGCGCTGATGGGAAAGTAATTGGACACGTTACGCACGAACTCCTTGGCTATTTCAAAGTTCTGCGTGCCCACGCTGTCCGTTGAATCAACGATAAAGACCACGTCGGCTTTTCCGTGACAAGCTGGGTAGGATTTGGATAGCAATGACAATAGCGTTAATGCTGATGCTGATGGTGGTGCTGACGATGATGATGATGATGATGGTAGTGATGGTGATGATGATGATAGCGATGTTGATGACGTCAACAGTGCTGCTGTTGCTGCCGCCAATGTTGATGATGATGATGATGATGATGATGATGATCATCATCATCATCATCATCATCATCATCATCATCATCATCATCATGAAGATAATTATTATAACAGCAACAGCAGCAGCAGCAGCAGCAACAACAACAACAACAACAAAAAACAACAACAACATCAACAACAACAACAACAAACACTTTGATGGCAGCGACAAAAATAACGAGACGGCAAACGAGGATGGCGATGATGGTCATGACGGTAAACATTAATCCTAAATCATCAAAATAATGACCGCCAACGCAAACGATTTACGAACAACACACAAAAAGACAACAATGCAGTAAGAAGCAATATCGACAAGAAAAGCAAACACAATGTTACTGATAGGCTTTTGCTATTCAAAATAATGAACATGAACATCACCATCATCAGAACATTGGAAAATGGCACATATTTGCATCCACTTCTTCTTCTTCTTCTTGTTTTCAACCCCACACCGATGCGAGAAAGTATGGTTCCAAACCTACAAACACACGCGCACCATTAGTACAATCAGAGTTAGATTAGCCGCCTTCCAGATCATGATCTCACAATCCCAGGATCCTTTGATCGACGTCGTAACGGTGTGGGAACTATGGGATCTCATGTACCGATAATATGCACTTGGTATGCTCTAGAACAATAGCTAATTCGTTTATATTGATTTATTGGTGTAGTAACTACAAAATGCAGATGACTGTCACATTGATTTATTGGTGTAGTAACTAGAAAATGCAGATGACTGTCACATTGATTTATTGGTGTAGTAACTAAAAAATGCAGATGACCGTCACATTGATTTATTGGTGTAGTAACTAGAAAATGCAGATGACTGTCAGTGATGTACTGGCGTAGTAACCAGAAAATGCAGATGACTGTCACATTGATTTATTGGTGTGTAGTAACCAGAAAATGCAGATGTCACATTGATTTATTGGTGTAGTAACAGAAAATGCAGATGACTGTCACATTGATTTATTGGTGTAGTAACTAGAAAATGCAGATGACTGTCACATTGATTTATTGGTGTAGTAACTAGAAAATGCAGATGACTGTCACATTGATTTATTGGTGTAGTAACTAGAAAATGCAGATGACTGTCAGTGATGATGTACTGGCGTAGTAGTAACCAGAAAATGTAGATGACTGTCACATTTGATTTATTGGTGTAGTAACCAGAAAATGCAGATGACTGTCACATTGATTTATTGGTGTAGTAACCAGAAAAAATGCAGATGACCGTCACATTGATTTATTGGTGTAGTAACCAGAAAATGCAGATGACTGTCACATTGATTTATTGGTGTAGTAACCAGAAAATGCAGATGACTGTCACATTGATTTATTGGTGTAGTAACCAGAAAATGCAGATGACTGTCACATTGATTTATTGGTGTAGTAACTAGAAAATGCAGATGACTGTCAGTGATGTACTGGCGTAGTAACCAGAAAATGCAGATGACTGTCACATTGATTTATTGGTGTAGTAACCAGAAAATGCAGATGTCACATTGATTTATTGGTGTAGTAACCAGAAAATGCAGATGACTGTCACATTGATTTATTGGTGTAGTAACCAGAAAATGCAGATGACTGTCACATTGATTTATTGGTGTAGTAACCAGAAAATGCAGATGACTGTCACATTGATTTATTGGTAGTAACTAGAAAATGCAGATGACTGTCAGTGATGTACTGGCGTAGTAACCAGAAAAATGCAGATGACTGTCACATTGATGTATTGGTGTAGTAACCAGAAAATGCAGATGACTGTCACATTGATTTATTGGTGTAGTAACCAGAAAATGCAGATGACTGTCACATTGATTTATTGGTGTAGTAACCAAAAAATGCAGATGACTGTCACATTGATTTATTGGTGTAGTAACCAGAAAATGCAGATGACTGTCACATTGATTTATTGGTGTAGTAACCAGAAAATGCAGATGACTGTCACATTGATTTATTGGTGTAGTAACCAGAAAATGCAGATGACTGTCACATTGATTTATGGTGTAGTAACCAGAAAATGCAGATGACTGTCACATTGATTTATTGGTGTAGTAACCAGAAAATGCAGATGACTGTCACATTGTTGAAGTCTTTGGACGCAGTCACCTCCTGCTTCAATCTTTGCCGTAGCAGTGCCAGAAACACTTTTAAAAAATGGATCTCTTTACAACTGATGAAGATTACTCCTCCCTGATTCCACGTCGTCCCAGTGCCACAAAGCAGTCCAAAACTTGGTCTGTTTAAGCTGGTCAGCTCCTCAGTGTAAGATGTCAGAAGCCTAGTTTTAAGGTGCTCAACTCTCCGCTGAAAGGTGGCGGGGGAGGGGACGAAGGGGGGGGGGGGGGGGGGGGCTGTTCTGTTTAAGGCGATCAACATCCTAATGTAGTGTAGTTCCAGTTTTGTTTGAGGCATTCAAACTCCCAATGTGGGGTATCGGGGGCCATGTTCTATTTAAGGCACTCAACTCCCCTATGTGGGGTATAGGGGGCCTTATTCTATTTAAGGCATTCAACCCTTGAAGATGGGTACCAGGGCTATGTTCTATATCAGGCACTTAACTCCCCAATGCGGGATATCGGGGGCCATGTTCTATTTAAGAACTCCACTCCCAATCTGGGGTTTTGGGGGCCATGTTCTATTTAAGGCACTCAACTCCCCAATGTGGGATATCGGGAGGCATGTTCTATTTAAGGCATTCAACTCCTCAATGTGGAGTATCGGGGACCATGTTCTATTGAAGGCACTCAACTCCCCAATGTGGGATATTGGGGGCCTTGTTCTATTTAAGGCATTGAACCCTTGAATGTGGGTACCAGGGCCGTGTTCTACATAAGGCACTTCACTCCCCAGTGTGGGGCATCTGGGGCCATGTTCTATTTAAGGCACTCAACTCCCCAGTGTGGGATACCGGTGGCCATGTTCTATTTAAGGCACTCCACTCCCCAATGTATGATAATGGGGGCCATGTTCTATTTAAGGCACTTAACTTCCCAGTGTGGGGTATCGGGGGTCATGTTCTATTTAAGGTACTCAACTCCTCTGTGTGGGATATCGGGGGTCTTGTTCTATTTATGGCATTCAACCCTTGAATGTGGGTACCAGGGCCATGTTCTATATAAGGCACTCCACTCCCCAATGTGGGATATCGGGGGCCATGTTCTATTTCAGGCACTCAACTCCTCAATGTGGGGTATTGGGGGCCATGTTTTATTTAAGGCATTCAACCCTTGAATGTGGGGTACCAGGGCCATGTTCTATGTATGGCACTCAACTCCCCAATGTGGTATATTTGGGGCCATGTTCTATCTAAGGCCCTCAACTCCCCAATGCGGGGTATTGGGGGCCATGTTCTATTTAAGGCATTCAACCCTTGAATGTGGGAAACCAGGGCCATGTTCTATGTAAGGCACTCAACTCCCCAATGTGGTGTATTTGGGGCCATGTTCTATTGAAGGCATTGAACCCTTGAATGTGGGGTACCAGAGCCATGTTCTATACAAGGCACTCAACTCCCAATGTGGGGTAACGGGGACTATGTTCTATTTAAGGCACTCAACTCCCCAATGTGGTATATTTGGGACCATGTTCTATTGAAGGCATTGAACCCTTGAATGTGGGGTACGAGAGCCATGTTCTATACAGGGCACTCAACTCCCATTGTGGGGTATCGAGGGCCATGTTTTATTTCAGGCACTCAACTCCCCAATGTGGGGAACCAGGGCCATATTCTATTTAAGGCACTCAGCTCCCCAATGTGGTGTATTGGGGACCATGTTCTATTTAAGGCACTCAACTCCCCAATGTGGGGAACCAGGGCATATATTCTATTTAAGGCACTCAACTCCCCAATGTCGGGTACCAGGGGCCATCTTTTATTTAAGGCACTCTCAACTCCTCAATGTGGGGTATCGGGGGCCATGTTCTATTTAAGGCATTCAACCCTTGAATGTGGGGTACCAGGGCCATGTTTCTATATAAGGCATTCAACTCCCCAATGTGGGATATCAGGGGCCATGTTCTATTTAAAGCACTCAACTCCCCAATGTGGGGTACCAGGGCCATGTTCTATTTAAGGCACTCCACTCTCCAATGTGGGGTACCAGGGCCATGTTCTATTTAAGGCACTCCACTCCCCAATGTGGGGTACCAGGGCCATGTTGTATTTAAAGCACTCAACTCCCCAATGTGGGGTACCAAGGCCATATTCTATATATGGCACTTAACTCCCCAATGTGAGTTATAAGGGGGCCATGTTCTATCATTGGCTGGCTTCACACACATCCCTACTTTCATACCAGCATACAAGTGAATCTGTGAACAAGGTTTCAGTGCCACAGCGAGTAAAAAGTTTTTGTAATAATTTTGAACCGCCTCTGATATTTCTCAGCTTCTGAAAAAAAAAAAATCTTGATTGATATCTGTGAGGTCATGCCATGCTGGCTAACTGGTAACAATCTGTCAAATATGCTTCACGGAGTATCAAAACCTTTTAGTGATATAAAAAAGGGAGAAAAAAAAAAAGAAATACACAGTTTGCGTTTTCTAAACCCTTTTGAACAAAAACACAAGGGAAGTAACTCTTTCAGTCCATGCCTGCCATCACTTCCCCGGATAACAAACAACAAAAGATGAGTTGAATCTCAATAATCTATTCGAGGTGTACGCGAATGTCTGCGCTCCTGCTCCTAGTACACGTCTTGTTTTAATATTTACAACACTAAAGTCCTCCTGTCTAGTTCACGGACAGAAGCATGGGTGACAAAGGAGCGCATGTGGCCTTTCCACACACACACACACACACACACACACACTCTCTCTCTCTCTCTCTCTCTCTCTCACACACACACACACACACACACACACACACACACACACACACACTCACTCTCTCTCTCTCTCTCTCTCTCTCTCTCTCTCTCTCTCTCTCACACACACACACACACACACACACACACACACACACACACACACACACACACACACACTCACACACACACACACACACGTACGTGCACACACACGCGCGAGCGCGCGCAGGCAAGCACACACATATGCAAGCACGCGCGTGCGACTCGCATGTCCGCACGCGCATGTTCAAAAGCCACAAGTAGCTTCCTCAGCTTTCGAGATGGCATTTTTCTTTTCTTTTTTCTTTCTTTTTTAATCTAGGATGTCAATCACAGACAGAAACCAAACATTTCATACGCAACACCCGTAAGCAAAAGAAAAACGGTCCACGATTTCTTTTTTTCTTTTTGCCAATATTCCAGACGTTGATTGTTTTTTAATTGTATTTGTGAAGCATCAATTTTTCTTATTTTATCTTATATGTACATGTAAAGGAGATCTACATTATCTGATTAATATTTCTGATACAAAAAAAAATGGGACAGGATCTATGAAAATTGAAGACTATATTTCTGAACAACAGTGTCTTTACGAGAGGAAGAGAAACACAAAAATAAACAAACAAAAAGTGTCAGGTTTTGTGACTATTCGTGAACCCACTGTGCCTGTAATGCAAAACACACACACACACACACACACACACACACACACACACACACACACACACACACACACACACACACACAAAATGGCCGAAAGCGGAAGCTGCTGAACAGCTGATCGTCTGTCCAAATTACTGAATTACACCGGCTGTACACTCTGTACAGTTGTGATTCAAGGAGACTGGATGTGTGATAGTTTGCTTTAGTGATGATGTAAGTACTGTCATCGATCGATCCTTGGTTGGCGTGAAAACTGTCAGAACATATTTCGATTTCAGTTTGAATTTTTACATGTGTTCTCATAGCGGCGATAGCACAGGCGCCTTACATGTGACTACGTTTTTGTTTGACAGCGCTACTTTTTAGTACGATGAATTATATTAACATTCAAGTGACAAACTTTGCTTGCCTGTTGATGATGTGAACACAAACGAGAGTGACCACCCCAGAGATCAGCCATGCAACCGTGTGATGTGAGTTGTTTTTTTGCGAGTGTGTTAGTTAACCTGTGTATCCACGTGCAAATACCACAATGAATGACATGGCGCTGGACATACAACAGGCGCATGAAACCGAGTTTGAAAAAAAACTTAAACCAACTTTAGATAAGGATCAAAAACGATTTTGGTGCAGTGAAAACGAATTAATCGTCTGGCGTAATGTGCTTCTCTACAGATACTGTGCTATTAATAACGACTCCATCAAGTTAGAAACTGCTGACTATGATGATGAGGAAGAGCACATCCTTCCTTCATCATTACAGTGGTTAAGTGAAACAGGTGATTCTCTGGCAAAGACGGTCATACGTATCTACACTTACCAGCCCAAGTCCAAGCGAATAACCCTAACCCTGTATTTTAAGTCCAGTACGGAGGCTGGTACCTTCTTGTGCCAGGGTAAAGACTGTGTGAAGTGGGACACAAAGGAATGTGAGGTCATCAGAAACCTCGTTCAATCCTACCTAGTCCATGGTGATGTGGTCTGTCTGACCAAGACTTTGCTGAGCGCTCCATTGACCTTCTTAAGTACCGTGTCGGACAGTGTTCTGTTAAAGTCCCAACAATGACAGTCACCTCAGTCAAGGTTCCATACTGTGACAGAGTCTCACTCACTGGCTCCTATTCTGTACCTCCAATGTACGTCACCCAAGAGAAAACCTTGGGCACTGAGGATTTTGTTCTCCTCCCCTCCTACCCCCCAACTAACCATCAACCAATCCACTGCCAGCCATGTCGACCTGTCGCCCCAGCCGGAAGTTGACCACTTAGTCACTCCTGACTTAGACAGGTCTGACACAGGCTCTGGACAGTTGACCCCAGAGTCACAGACATATCTAAAGCGGTCAGGGGCAGATCATCGGTCACCTTGTGCTAAGAAGGAGGATTCCCAAGTCCTCTCCACCCCTGTGCACTCTGTGAAGTTGAGCCGCCCTCAAGTCCTGCGCAAACTTCGGAGACGCACCTGTGTGTGTCACCCCCGGCTAAACAGGAATCCAAAACAAACGGCATCACTGACATTCTATGCCATGAGATTTCAGCAGCTTCAGGATACAGTGACTGATCTTCAGCAGTCTTTTGCTGAGTTGAAAAGTTCAATACATGTACAAATTGAGGACGCTAAGGTCTGTGCTAAAAATGACCTACGCTCACAATGGCTTCAAAGTCTGACTTACTTTACTCACAAATTGATTCTCTCAAGACAAACATTTTTGAGTTAGACAAACAAGTCAACACTCTCAAGAAAGAAAAATCACTCACTGAAGACTCAAATGGGAAATATTTATTCTGAAAAAAAAAAAACAAAAGCCCACTGCCTTACGTGATGCTAGCACCCTGTGTGAGATGGTGAATATCCAGAGCAGCAGCAGCAAACTACCCCCACCTGCAGCAGCTCACCAGCGGCTGCCACTGCCTGCCTGCAGCTCACCAGCAGCAGCCACTGCCCCCTGCGGCAGCTCACCAGCAGCCATCGCCCCCTGCGGCAGTTCACCAGCAGCCACCGCCCCCCCCCCTGGCAGCTCACCAGCAGCTAAAGAAGATTCCATTCAGCCTTCTCTGACCCTAGAGGAAAGGCCACAAAACCCTGTCGATCCTAGTGATGACATTACGGATCGGTCATCTCAGTTCAAACAAGACTCCTCTCGAAATGATGCCAGAAAAGCTTCTGGACTGCCTACCTCGTCTCAGGCAGAGCTGAACAACAAAAACAGTGTACGGGACATGCTGTCGAAACGGTCAGTGTCTGACAGAGCTTCTGTTGCACTGATTGGTGATTCAGTCATCAGAGACATTGACCCACGCAGAATAGTGCCAAGACAAGACTTTGTTTCCAAAATCTGTGTCTCGGGCATGTGTACTGGTGACTTGTTTGACTGGTTACGAGACCATAGTAGATGTCCTGATGTCAATGTGATGATCATGCATGTGGGTGTGAATGATTGTAGAACGATAGGAGAAGTCTCCAAACAGACATGGTGCGACCTTATTCACCTGGCTTCTCACACTTTTCCAAATGCTAAAATATTCCTTAGTTCTATAATACCTGCAAGAGGAAAACACCACCTTAATACCTTTATTTTCCCCCACCAATCTCAATATGCAAAAAAAGCTTGCAAAATGCTGAATGTAGAATTCATTGATAACTACAACACATTCACAACCACAAACGGAAACCCCAAATTAGCATTTTACAGCAACTTGATTCACCCCAGCAAAACAGGCACTGCCAAACTAGCATTCATTTTAAGCAGTTTATGTTTCCATCTCAATTTCATGATTTTAACTCCAGACGGTATGGACCAGTATCCTCTCAGTTTAATTCTAACCGTCCAGTTCGTAATGTAAATAACTGGCATCCTATCCAGAACCAGCAGAATAAGTTCCCAGACGACCACAGACGGCAAAACATTGCCCCACTTCATGAGTATCCACCAATGGAATCCATGAGTCACTACCCTCCCCTTTCTCACAGACACACCTCAATGCCGACACAAACTTCAGGCGCCTCTGATCGTTCACTTCATGGCCCTTTTCTTCCCCCCCCTCCACTCTCTCCACTACCCTCCTCTTTATCATCGAGACAACACACTGCTGATACAAACTTCAGGTGCCTCTGATCTTGCATGTCGTGGCCCTCCTCCCCCACCCCCCCCCTCCGCTCTGTATATCTGCGATCAGACAACTCAGTCAAACCAAGGCTTACCGCACTATCCCCCTTTCCGGTAACGAACCGTGTTGCTCCTGTGTACACTAGAAGCTTTTATGACCATGTAATAAATCCTAACAATACCGTGACAATGACACAAACACCACCCCATCTATTCCTTACGACCAGTTTTTGTTGTTCAACCTTATGACATCCTACGTCAACACTCAAATGCAACAGCGTCATTCTACTCGTTGAAAACACAATGGTGTGTGTGTGTGTGTGTGTGTGTGTGTGTGTGTGTGTGTGTGTGTGTGTAGGAGCGCGCGCGTGTGCATGTGTGTTTATGTTTCATCATGATTATATATGTGTGTGTATGTATATGTGTGTATATATACATGCGTATGTATGCATGTATATATATATATATATATATATATATATATATATATATATATATATATATATATATATATATATATATATATGTGTGTGTGTGTGTGTGTGTGTGTGTGAGAAAAGGAAAAGATAGTTTGGAATTGGTGCTCATGAAGTGTTGCATCTCGCTGGACTGTGGTGGAAGAAGTCTAACTGAAATAAGATTATTTGTATTTGTTGTAGACAGTTGCTTCAGGCCACTGCTGCAGCGAATGGTGTCATGGTATTTGTTGTATGTGTTGAGAATACACAAACATTATCTTTTCTTGCTTTCAGAGAACGAACACGTTTCTGTGTTCAAAACGTTTATTGCTAGAAATATTGTCTATTAGCACTTTGATTGTGATTTTCGCTTATTTTCGCTTTCGCTTTTGATTAATATAAATTATATTAGTCTTTTCTTTGTATATTGTTTAATTTTGCTTAGACTGACTATAAGACTTGCTCGAGGCCTCGGTATCTTTGCTCAGGGCTCGAGCGAGTGTGTGTACGTATGATAAATATATATATATATATATATAGATACATATAGATTCTTAAAAATTCCATTTCATTTTTGTTATATATATATTAAAATTTAAGAAAACTCTTCTTCACTAAGTCCACAACTAACTGCAACATGTCGTTAACTTTGGACACATGGCCTACTAAACAGGGGGACTCCGAATAGGCTATTTGAATATCAACAACTCAAGAAATAAGAAAGACGATGTTGCAACTATTCTCCATAACAGTGGTAACAACTTTCACTTATTTTGTTTTGCGGAATCCCGTTTGTCCTCAGAAATAGCAAATGCTGATATGAGCATACCGGATATAAAATAATTAGACTTGATCCGTGCAAACCTAAAAGTACAGGCCTACTTTTGTACGTAGCATCTTCATTAAACTGTAAAAAAACTAAACAGCCTTGAAAACTATGGGATTGAATCTGTATGGATTGAAATCAGTATGAAAAACAATAAACCACTTATTATAGGATTTTTATACAGAAATCCATCTGAAACTTTGGACTGGCAAGATAAATTTCATGTTCTCATGGATGAAGTAACAATGCTAAGCCTTGAAACTATTATTTTGGGAGACTTTAATATAGATTAATGAAACCTAAACCCAAGTGGCATCAAAACTACCTTACACGGTCTTGAACAACTTATTGACATACCAACCCGTATAACTGAACAGTCAAGTACCTTAATAGATCACATTTATACAAACACAAAACAGTCCATTCATTGAAGTATGCTCTCCGCCATGTGGATGTAGCGATCATAATCCCGTTTGTCTGACGTGGTTCAAAAACCGTATAAAAATTCCAAAAGTAGGGCACAAGATAATATATTATAGGAGCTTTAGAAACTTTAAGGAAGAAGATTTCCTTTCAGACCTTGCCACAGCACAATTGGAATATATATACCAAATAAGAGATCCTGATGATGCAACTGAATTTTGGATTAACACATTTATTTCTGTGTATAACAAACATGCTCCATTCAAAAAAAAAAGAGTCAGACAAGAAACAAAACCACCGTGGATAACAAAAGAAATAGATATCGAAATTAACATAAGAAATCAGTTAAGCAATGCCGGAACAAATAAAGAATTCCGTAAACAAAAAGAAATAAGGTAAATTCAATGAAACGTAAATCTAAGCGTAATTACTTTCAAAAGATGTTAATTTCTACAAAGGATTCACGTCAGATTTGGAAAGCCATTAACATGTTGAATAATAAACAAGTCTCAAGAAATCAGGAAATTATCACAGATGTAACTGCAGATCAATTAAACAACCATTTTGCTAGTATCAAAGAAAAAAATTATATCACACGATAGGTCCAATGAAAATGACCTTGAGCATTTTAAAACACTACCTTGATTAAAAAAGAATTAACTTTTCCTTTACCCTCCAACCAATGACTGTTATGGACGTTAGTAAAAGTATTTCATCTTTAAAACAATCAAGTACACGCGATTTAGATGGTTTAGATGCAAAAATACTAAAGATTTCGTGTCCAAATAATTACTGATACACTAACATATTTGTACAATTTATGCATAGAGAAACAAACCTTTCCCTTGAAATTTAAGGAAGCCAAAGTAATTCCACTTTATAAATCTGGCGATAAGTCAATTCCATCAAACTATAGACCAATTTCTATTTTATCTGCTTTATCTAAACCTATTGAAAAACACTTGCAAAATTTACTATATTCTTACCTTACTAAAAACAATTTACTCCACGACGATCAATCTGGTTTTGTTATGCGGCAACCAATGATGGAATCTCACACAGCAGTGTGTAATCCAGCCTGTGTCAACTGGTAGTGCGCACGGGGGTCTTGGTGACCTCGTTACCGCGCGGGATAAAAAGTGCAAAGTTGCGTTAACTGTGCCTGTTTTGCATCAAGCTTGCTGGCGACACAAGATGTGTAAATGAAAAAAATTTTTTTCCCGTGCAAGAGCAGTCTCTCAAGTGAGTTTTATGCCCCTTCTTTTGGCTGTTTTTAAGCGCGGGGTTGGTTACTGTCAGCCCTTTTCTCACCATGCCACCACGAAGAAAACTTAGCACCTTTGACAAAACCAGGGCGATTGCGTGGATACAAGATGGCATTGCAAAGGCTGAAGTGGCGCGACGACTTGGTGTGCATCATTCAGTTATTGTTAGACTGAATCAGCGTTTTAGGGCGACCAACAGCGTTGAAGAGAGGCCACGGTCAGGTCGGCCTAGGCAGACTACTCCCAGAGAAGATCGTTTCATCGAGAGGCAGGCCCTATTGCAGCGGGATACCACTTCCACCAGCATCCAAAGGCAGCTTCGTATGGCAAATAACACCATCCTCAGCCGTCAAGCCATACGAAACCGTCTTCACCACTTCGGCCTCAGATCACGTCGCCCAGCTGTTCGACCACGACTGCTAGCAGCCCATAGGCTGGCTCGCCGAGCTTTCTGCCATCGTCATGTGAGATGGAACCAACAACAGTGGTCCCAGGTCCTCTTTTCAGATGAGTCGCGGTTTAGTCTTGAACACAATGACGGCCGAACTAGAGTTTGGAGGCGTGTTGGTGAACGTTACATTGATGCAGCTGTTCGCCAGACCAGGGCCTTTGGGGGAGGATCTGTTATGGTATGGGGTGCCTTCAGCCTCCACCACAAGACACCACTACCCATGATGGAAACCTCACAGGCATCCGCTATCGGGATGAAATCCTGGCGCCTTTCGTTGTTCCGACCATGCAACGGATAGGACCCATGGCAGTCTTCCAAGACGACAATGCTCGGCCACATAGGGCCCGGGTGGCCGAAAACTTCATTGTGCAGGCCGGCATCAACAGGATGATCTTCCCGGCGTATAGTCCCGACCTCAATCCCATCGAGCATATGTGGGATGAGTTGGGGAGACGTGTGAAGGAGAACCATCCACCTCCCAGAGACCGCCAGGATCTCTTCCAAATGCTGCAACTGGAATGGCAGAGAATCCCTCAGAGGGTCATCAGAACACTGGTCAACTCGATGAGGAGTCGCTGCGTGGAATGTCTCGCCAATGGCGGTGGCCACACCCACTATTGAAATGATTTTGTGAACTGAACAGATTTTGCGAACTTTGATTTCGACCCATCCTCTGTTTAATTGTCTGTAAATCAACAACCGTTCATTCGATCCCAATGAAATTCAATGTACGTTGGAACAAGATAATGAATTAAATCTGTTCCCAATATGGACTCAGTTGAACCATATGTCCTTAAATGCAAGCAAAACCAAGTGCATGTTTGTATGTGCCCGACAAAAAAAAAAGACAAAAGATGAAGTCAAAATTTCCACCATTGTTTATATCTGACCTAAAAAAATAGAAGAAGTCGACTCACATAAAATATTAGGAGTAATAATAGATAAAGATTTAACATGGACCGACCATATAACGTCAATGGGAAAAAGTCTCTCAAAAAAATTACTTCAATTAGCCAAGATTAAGAACTTCCTGGACACCCATTCTCGAAAGCTCTTTTTCTGTGCTCATATTCTATCAATCATTGATTATGCATCAACCCTATGGGATAACTGCAGTGAAACCAACTTGAAAATTATTCATCGAATGTATAAAAGAGCATTAAAATTAGTGTTACTAAAATCAAGCACCCTAACAACAGAAGACTATAAACAACTTAATATGTTAACTTTCTACAACAGACTTTTGTTCAATAGGCAGTATGCATGCATAATGTTACAAACGGATATGCACCTAAAAAGATAAGAGATTCATTTACAACTAAACACTTATAGACATAGTCATTTATTATCCTTTCCTAGACCAAGAAATAATCTTTATAAATCTAGTCTTTTGTACTCTGGTGGGAAATGTATGGAACAAGCTACCAATCACTTTGAAAAACATAAAGAACAAAAATCAGTTAAGAAAAATCTGAAAAAAAGCATCTCATGGATGGTTAGCCATCAATATTTTCTCAAATTCCCTTGAAATAACTCTTCAGTGATTTTACATGATGTATCCTTGTATATATTTTATGCCAATGTACATGTGTGTTTCCTCCTCCTATTTCCTCTCCCCTCCTCATCCACCTTAGATTTCACCCCCCCACCACCTCCCTCGCCCTTTTCCGCTGATTTTCACTCTTTGTATTTCTTCGTTTTCATTATTTTATCATTCAAGTTTCTTTGTTTTGTTATGATGGCTTGATGTAAAAAAGCAGTTTCTCTGCTTATTCAATGTTCCATCTGAAAATAAAATTTTGACTTGACTTGACTTGACTTGACACACACACACACACACACAAAGTGAGAGGAGGGGGGGGGGGAGAAACAAGCTAAGCGGAGAATGGAATGGAAGGGGGACGGGGACGGGGGGGGGGGGGGGGGGGGGGGGGGGGGAGCAGGAAAGGGGGCGGAGAGAAAGCTTTGGACTGTGAGAGCTTGAAATGTCGCGAGTGCAAAGTTGGTTACCAAACAATTGCGAATGTGCTGTTTACTCAGCACAGCTGTGGCAATGTCAGCACGAGTCATGCATATTTAGGTGGGTACGCGCTACGCATGCAGATGTGTAATATACACGTCGGACAGTGTCATCTTTGCCTACACATTTCAACTGTATTATTCTCAGAGTTTTGCCTGTTATGAAAACGGAAAACGTCGAAATTCGCAGAAGTAATATATGATCCAACCGCTTGGCAGGGGGTACATATCTTTATTAGCTTCCAGAATGAAGAAGTTTGAGGGGTTTGGGATGGTGGATGGAGGCGACGACGTGTTAGAGAGAGAGAGAGAGAGAGAGAGAGAGAGAGAGAGAGAGAGAGAGAGAGAGAGAGAGAGAGAGAGAGAAAATCGAATGATTTACTCATTACAAAGCCACTGTCCATCATGAAGGGGGCACAACATACACAGAAAGTGTGTTTGCGTGTGTGTGTGTGTGTGTGTGTGTGTGTGTGTGTGTGTGTGTGTGTGTGTGTGTGTGTGTGTGTGTTGCAAACATTTAATTGCAATTATTTCATTGTTTGATAGATCTGTTGATGTCGGTCGGTCTCTTTATCTATAAGTCTCAGGTGATGTATATGGTGGTGTGCCCTGAAAAACAAAACAAAACACACACACAACAAAAAAACACAC
>JADBJO010004105.1:0-17500 GCA_016801955.1 Conus betulinus | reverse complement strand
GTAGGCTCGATTTTTTTTCTATTATCAGACACTTTGTTCTGGTACTTTGAAAATACTGATATTCTTCCAGGATACCGTTCTGACCACTCCATGGTAAACATTAACGCTAAAATTTGGCAAAACCGAAAAAATTCATAATTTTTGGAAATTTAACTCCTCTTTACTTATGGATAAATACTACGTAGAAGAAATAAATTCAGAAATTTTTGATGTTATTAGTGAATATGCAACCGCTCATTACGACAGAACAACAATAAAGGATGTCCCTAAATCAGAAATACAGTTACAAGTCTCCGACAAAACTTTTCCTTGATTTTATGCTGATGAAAATCCGTGCAAAAACAGTTGCTTATGCTACTATGAAAAACAAGAAAATGAGAGACCATGAAAACAAACTAGTAAAAGATACTGAAACATTAGAAAATACAGAAAATATAACTGAAAATGAAATTATCATGCTTAAAGAAATGAATACAGAACTTGAAGTCATACGAGAGAGGAGAATGGAAGGAGTGTTGTTGAGATCAAAAGCCAGATGGATTGCAGAGGGGGAGAGGGTTTCGAAATATTTTTTGTAATCTTGAGAAAAGAAATTATATTAGCAAACAGATGACAAGATTAGTAACAAAGATGGACATTCCACTGAAAAACCAGAAAGATATCATGAAGGAAGTTAAGTGTTTTTATGAAAACTTATACAAGGAAAGAGACGTAGAAGAATGTGAAGTCTCAGACCTTATAAGAAATGTTCCTAAACTATCGAAGGAAGAAGAGCAATGATTAGAAAGCAAAATTACTTTACAGGAGGCAGGTTTTGCATTCAGAAACATGCAGAACAGTAAAAGTCCAGGGACAGATGGATTTAGTGCTGAATTCTTTAAGTTTTTTTTTGGAAGCAGATGGGCCTTTCGTAGTGAGAGCTTTAAATGAAGCATACAAGGATGGAGAACGGTCCACAACACAAAAGAAGGACTGATCACTTGTTTTCCCAAAGGTGATAAACTGAAATATTATATTCAAAACTGGCGCCCTATATCTCTCCTAAATCTTGTCTATAAGATAGGTTCTTCATGCATTTCAAACAGAATAAAAAAAGGTTTTTACCACAGTTGATAATGATGAAGATCAGTCTGGTTTTATGGCCAACAGATACATAGGCACAACTTGAGATTATATATGATCTAATTACTAATCTAGATGCAAAGAATATTCCAGGTTTACGTCTAAGCATTGATTTTGAAAAATATTTTGATTCTTTAAGTTGGAAGTTTATGTTTAAGATCTTAAGTGGATATGGCTTTGGAGAAAGTATCTGTCGATGGATTGAGACGTTTTACAAAAATATAAAGTCAACAGTTTATTGTTAATGGAAATACTTCCCAGTGGTTTCAGGTAGAAAGAGGATGCAGACAAGGAGACCCACTTTTCCCATATTTGTTTATTCTTTGTGCGGAAATTTTGGCAATAATGATTAAGGAAGAGAATTGATCAAAGGAATTAATATTGGTGACACTGAACACAAAATTTCCCAGTTTGCCGATGATACTCAGTTATTTAATGTAGGAGATAAAACTTCTTTTGAAAAAACTATACATCTTCTTGATCGCTTTGGTAGAGTGTCAGGACTGTATATGAACATTAGTAAAACACAAGCAGTATGGTTAGGAAGCAAGAAAAGATCACAAGTAACTTACTCCCCTCACTTAAAAATGATATGGAATCCTCCTAGATTCAAGATACTAGGTATATGGTTCACTCAAGATCTTAAGGATTGTGAAAGTATTAACTATAACGAAAAATTTTCTGAGGTTAAAATACTGTTAAAGATTTGGTCACAAAGAACCATTACCCCAATAGGCAGAGTAGCTGTTTTGAAATCGCTTGTTTTGTCCAAATATATATTACTCCCAGATCCACCAGACTACTTCATAGGAAACCTCCAGAAACTATGCTTTCAGTTTGTCTGGAATGGAAAACAAGATAAAATTAGTCGGAAAACTTCTATCAAAACAACGAAACAGGGTGGACTACACATACCTGACATAAGGAAATATATCTGTGCTTTGAAACTGTCATGGATTAAAAAACTAAAAACCACAAACCATAAGTGGAAATGTATAGCAACAGAAATATGCCCGATTCTTTCGTTTCTAGAATACTATGGAACAGCTTTTGATTTTAAGCATAAAAACATAAGCACCTTTTGGATGCATGTACTGAAAAGCATAAAGCTATTCCGTTTTAAATGTAAACCCAAAACTTGGAATGAATTGCTTTCTGAACCGATTTTCTACAACGAAAATGTAAAAATTGGTTATGTAGTAATTAAACATAATAAATTGATAAGAAAAGGAGTGTACGCCATAAAACGTTTTCTCAAGACTAATGGAGAATTTATGACATTTGAGGAATTTTCAACAAATCATGGATGTAAGATTGATTTTGTCACGTTAATGGTATTGTATCGGCAATTAAAGAATATATCAGAATAAGTGGAATAAAACGAAATACAGACAATAACAGATTTTTGGACATACCGAATGCATTTAGACATATTTATAAGGCATCAAAAGGATCAAAATTACTGTATGAAATTTTAACACAAGACAATGTCAGACCTAATTCTTGTTTGAAATGGACACAAAAATTAAATGTTGATATTCGGTAAGAGGTGTTCCTTAAATGCATAAAACTAAAGATGTTAGATTAAAAGTGGCTACAGACTAGAACTGTTCACAGAATTATTGCAACAAATGTTGTTTTAAGTGCAATGGGGGTATCTGCCACAGCAAACTGTTCATTATGTAATGAAGCAAGAGACTCTGTTGAACATTCTTTCTGGAGCTGTAAATACATTAGATGTTTTTGGACCTCTTTGAAAAAATTGTTCAATGAAAAATGTGAAAATGTTTATGATTTAAAGATTTCGCGTGAATTGGTACTTTTTAATGTGGATAACCATACTAAAACAGATAGTATTTTTGACTTTATAATAATGTTTGCCAAACAGTATATATATAAATGTATATTAGAAAAATCCCCACCTAACTTAACTATATTTCAGGAGCAGCTGAATAAAAGATACAAGATAGAACAATATAATGCGAAAATTAATGATAATGTGTCTAGATTTACAACAGAATGGACTTTTATACACCTTTACTTTTCACTGTATAATTGATGTGTGTATGTATGTATGTGTATGTATGTATGTATATGTGTGTATATATGTATATATATGCATATATATATGCATGTGTATATGTATATATATATATATATATATATATATATATATATATATATATATATATATATATATATATATATAATGTGTGTGTGTGTGTGTGTGTGTGTGTGTGTGTGTGTGTGTGTGTGTGTGTGTGTGTGTAATCAGCTATCGTAAGAGCAAGTCAGAATGTTTTTGCATACTCCATGCCCATTTGCACATGTTTTCGCCATTCCCCCAACTTGATACCCGTCCTCCAACTTGATAGTCATGCTGTTCTTGTCATTGTTGTAGGTATTGTTGTTATTGCTGAGATGCTATTGCTGTTACTATTACTATTGATGATGATGTTCCTTTCAGGAGTATGATAATCTTAGATATCCCCTTTCATATATGCCCCCTTCCCCTTTTTCCCCCACTACCCACTTCATGTGCCCCTTTCCCGTTTTCTTTCTTCATTCATGTGTGTGTGTCATTGTTTAAAAAAAATGCATAAAATGTTTTTTACAAACAAAAAAGCTAGAAGACAAGATGGAAGCGAAATTCAACATTTTAGACACGAAGATAGACACCAGGATGACACAATATGATGTCAGCAATGATGATACAGCAATAACAACACTCACTGACTCCTTTAAGTCATAAACCACCACTATTAACAAGATGGAACAAAAACAATCAGATATGGCGGACACACTGAATAAATTATGCAAGGATGTTCAAGACACTAAGCAGGATATACAAGAAAACAAAACAGCAGTAAGGCATTTAGGGGCAATGCAAGGCTATATGGCATGCAGATTAACCAAAATGGGAGAAAGAAATGGATCGAATCGAAAGTTATTCCAGACGGAATAATTTAAAGTTTTTTGGTATCAAAGAGAGCACGGACGATAGCAAGAGAGAGAGAGATGTGACGAGGTGATTAGAGAGACACTAGACAAATACATGGAAGAAGAGACATGGGCCGATGACGCAACAGAACGCGCACATAGGCTAGGCAAACCGGACCCTTCTGCAGAGAGACCCAGACCTGTGATCGTGCGTTTCCTCAGGTGGGGAGACACCATGAAGATTCTTCAGGACCGAGAGGCACGCAAGAGGATGAAGAAGGAAGGCATACGAGTGTCACAAGACAGGATGAAACGCCAAGCTGACCAACTACGTGATCTGAGGGCACAAGGCAAGTTGGATTACTATGTCGGGAGGGGGGGTGGGGGGGGGGGGGGGGGGGGGGGGGGGGGGGGGGACTGTATGTAAGAGAGGAATACAGACCACGAGCAGAACAGAAATGACAGTCAACATGAACAGTTTAGACAGCACCAGCAGCAAGAAGACTACGGATTTGAGAATACTTCCAGGAAACAATTTGGCACAAATGGACGATGGATACAGAGAGGAGGGAATGAAAGATATAGTACAAGTGGTGATAAAAACTTTGATGATGGGAGGATGAGAGTGAGAGGGATGAGGGACGAGAGAAAAGGAGAAGATTGGAGGAAAGAAAGAGAGGAAGATAGAAACAGAGTGAAAGAACAGGCGGAAGAGATGATGGGTAAGGAAAAAAGTGCGAAAGGAATGAATAGGGGAGAAAATGGAGTTGAGAGTGATGGAAGTGTAGAAGGAAATGAATGGGGCAGTGATCTTGTTTTTTTTGTCGATCGGGCAGATCTAATGGACGAAGAGAGACAGAGTGGAACAGAAAATCAAGAAAATGGGTCTGAAACAGAGAGTAAGTGATGATGAGTTGAAGGAAGAGAGTGAAAGGAAAGGAAGAGTGAATGGTGAGGGGAAAACAGGAAACAAGACAGTAACGAAAGGGCAAAAAGGAGTGTGGCAGAAAAAAGTGTGACGGGGACAACACACGAGGCAAACAACACTGATGTTAGTGTAGACCAAAATGCAGGCTTTTCTCACCCCCAGAATAGGTCAAGGCAACCTAATCAGATGCCCTCACAGCTCCTAGAAACACACACTGGCTTGCACGCAGGACAAAAATAGTGATCATTTGGACAGTATCTGGAGCATTCAAGGAGCTAGCTTAGGGACAAGCACGGCGTGCATGACCGAGACAGAGCTTGAGACACAATCTCAGACTACACCTCATTCGCAGTATGACCTATTCACACATATAGAGAAGGGAAAAACGGACGATAGCCTAACACACAAAATCACCGATAAAGGAAAAGATGATATGACTAAGAATGACGACAAGATAAGTGTACGACAACCATCCAGTACACGACAATCTACAATTGAAGAAACCATACTTACACAAGGCATGGTACATTCTGATAGTGAGGAAGGAGGTAAATAAAAAAAATGGGAGGAAAACCAAACCCAAACAACACAAATCAGGAAAACAAGCATTAAGATCTCATACAAACACTTCAAGAGCAACAAACAAACAATCAAGCTGTACACACTCACCTGGTTACACACGTTCTCAACCAACGAAGAAAGACCGGAAGGAAAGAAAAGCAAAGGAGAAAATATGAGAATTAGGCCAAGGTCACACACAAAGTCCAAGGCAAAATGTCACTAGAGGTCAACACATAGAGAACAAGCTAATGACAGTGCTAAAGAAGATGGAAATGTGAGACAACACACAGTAAATGAGAGAAAAAAATGAATGAAAAACAGAGGGAGTGAAAATGAGAACGAGGATGAAAGTGGAATTTTGAGTAAGGATGAAACTAAAGATGGCAAGAAAAAGCTGTATTTTGGTTGCTGGAATGCTGAAGGTCTGCTCGAGAAATTGACTGACCCAGATTTTTTTCGAATATACTATGTCATTTAATATTTGCTGTCTAAGCGAAACTTTTACGTTAGAGTCATTTGATTTTAAAATGAAATTCTCAGATTTTTTACATATCCATTGGCCAGCTGTGAAATTTACTAAGATGGGCAGACCTTTGGGGGGGGGGGGGTTGTTATGTTAATTAAAAAAGAAATGTCTGACTATGTTTGGTTAATAAACACGGGGATAAAAAAATGCATTATGTATACGTATATCAGAATATCTGTTAAATTGTGGGAAGGACATTATGTTTTTTGGGGATATATATACACCCAGTAGATAGTCGTTTCTATTCTGATAAGGACTATACATGTACCTTAGAACTACTAGAACAATATTTATTATCACAAATAGAGCAACGAAATGACTTTTTTTTTCTATATCATTGGAGGAGACTTCAATGCACGTATAGGGGAATGGGGCCTGTGTGTAAATGATGATAATGACACATTGAACAATGATCTGGACGTGTGTGCACGAAGGTCAATGGAATCTTTTAAAAATGGTTTCGGAAAAAAAATTAATAGAATTTTGTACAACATTTAAATTAACTCCCCTAAATGGGCTCGGTGCAGAGAACTTTGACGGTGCATATACGTTCTATTCTGAAAGAGGGAACAGTACAATTGATTATTATGTATGTTCTATTGAGTTGATTGGTAATATAAAAAACTGTGTAATTGATAAAAGAATTGAATCTCATCATATGCCAATTAACATGGAAATACAAAGCACATTGCCAGACCCCCAGGAAGACAAAGTTAGGTGAAAATTTGTAAAGAAAATTAGATGGGACCCTGCAAAACAACAAGAATATATATACAACAAATGGAAACTGAGAGATTTCATACATTACTAGAACAGATTACAGAGGGGATAGACACTGATATAGATTTAAGTATAGAAAACTTCAATAAACTATTTAAAAGAGGTTGGTAAAAGTATGTATGTAAATATAAGTATAGGAGAGGATATCAAAAACAACAAATGGATGGTATGATAAGGAATATAAAGACAACAAGATAGACACCAGACACGCACTATGTACATTGACGCATACCAATAAATTCAAAACCAAACTTTGTATGACGAAAGAAATAAGTTATATACTTACAAAAGAACAATATATAAAGAAACAATCAGAGAGAAAAAAACAATATAGTAAACAAACATACGAGACACTCATACAAAACCAAAAAGATAGATGTTTTGGAGCATTATAAAAAGCACTAAAAAGAAAAAGATTGCACTACCATCAATAAGTATTACACAATGGCGAGAACACTTCGAGAGTCTTTTAAACCCACAAATACCTGAAGTGGAAAACAACAATGAAAGGGTGCAACATAACATTGAGGAAGAAGAGGAAATCCATATACAGGAATTAGATGAAGAGATAACTAATTATGAAATAAGTCTAGCAATAAAGAAATTGAAAAAAGGTAAAGCATCTGGACTAGATGGAATACCACCTGAATTTTTCAAGACCACAGAACAACACATAACTCCATACTTAATAAAATTATTTAATAAAATATTCCAGGATAGTTATTTTCCTATAGAATGGACAAAAGCTGTAACAGTGCCTCTTTTCAAACAAGGTGATAAACAATCCCAGGAATTATAGAGGTATTTCCCTATTATATGCATCTTAAGTAAAATCTTCACATCTATATAAATAGAAGACTATACAATTGGGCAGAGGAAGAGATTCAAATAAGCAAGCAGGATTATTTAGAAAAAAATTCTCTACCATAGACCATATTTACACTTTGGTATCAATGATAAGTATATGGCAGAAGAAGAAGTAAAATTATATGTAGCATTCATTGACTACCAAAAAGCGTTCAATACAGTCAACAGGGATAAGCTATGGGAAATTCTAAAGAAACGTAAAATATCTACTAAAATGTTAAACATGTTAACAGGAATGAACAGAACAGTACAGGCATGTGTGAGACATGGAAATGAACTGTCGGAATTCTTTGATTGTGCTCTAGGAGTGAAACAAGGGTGCTTACTCTCTCCTTTAATTTTTCCCCTTTTGATAACACAAGTGGCAGAGAAGGTAACATTTGAGAGTCAGACATGGTTATCAATTTCTACCAGGAACCGAGGAACTATTCCTACTACTCTTTGCTGATGATACAGCACTAATATCGATAACCCCATCAGGATTACAAAATCAACTCAAAAATCTCCAAGAGACCTCTGATCAAATTGGCCTAACAGTAAATCTACAAAAACAAAAGTCATGGTATTCAGGAAAGGAGGATACTTAGGAAGAGCAGAAAAATAGTATTATAAAGGTGAAGAAATAGAAGTTGTAAATAGTTAATAAATATTTGGGTTATACATTGACAACTAAACTCTCGACTGATGTCTCCCTCTCAGAATATGCAGGTAGAGCTAAAGGTAAGGTGACTGAATAATGAAAACTATGTACAGTTTAGGACATGTGGACATGAAAATTTATTTTCAATTATTTGATACCCAAATCAAACCACTATTACTATATGCAGCTGAGGTATGGGGATTAACAATGTACTCAGCAGTAGAAAATGTTTATCTACTTGCATGTAAAAATATTTAGGGGTAGGGAAGAAAACACCAAATAATCTAGTGTATGGAGAGTTAGGCAGATAACCATTATATATAGATAGTACAATAAAAGCAATTAGATATTGGCTCCGGTTAGTAAATATGGCACCTGATAGGATTCCCAAACAAGCGTATGAAAAGACAAAAAAAAAAAAAAAAAAAAAAAAAAAAAAAGACAGAAGTATCCAAAACACAAAACTGGGCTCTAGGAATAAAAAAGATGTCTAGATAGGTATGTTTCTCAGAGGTATGGCAAATGAAGGGGTAAGCAATGAACATAGAGTTATAAAGGAGTTAAAACAAAGAATTATAGATTGTTATAAACAAACTTGGCACGAGAAAATAACAAATAGTAAGAGATTTACAACATACTACACTTTCAAAACCTTGCACCAAACAGAAGAATATCTACATGAAATTACTGTAACTAAATTCAGGAAAGCCTTAACAAAAATGAGACTAGGAATAAATGAATTATATATCAATAGGAAATACACTGATGGTTTGGGGATTGTATCCTGCCCCTTTTGTCCTGTAGATGAAAGAGAAATGCATTTTTAACTGTATGTCCAAACTATAATCAATTAAGAATTAAATACGTAACCAAACATTTTAATAATCTGAACACGATTAGATTAGTTAATATTCTACAAAACAAGAATACAGAAATTATACAAGATGTAACCATGTACATCTCTTTTATGCCCTCAAATCCAGAGAAAAACAATTATAAGAATTGAAACTCAAGCGCTGGCAAGTGATCCAAAAGATAAAACTGACTTGTTGATCAATATATACGGAAATTAGAAAGAAGGGAGAGAGAGAAAGGATTTTCTGTATGATACGGAGAGAAAATTTATCAGATAACACGTATAAGTAGTAGGGAAGGGATGGGAAGCAACAAAAATGGAATAAAACAGGAATAGATTGCTGTTAAATGTGCTGCAGATTGGATACTGTATATACAGGATAGATAAGCAATTGAGGTGATCAATTATGAATACTGACCCAGTTTTGTGCAGAGCGACATTATTTTAGCACTAATTTTATGTGTTCTACATATTGCAGTTAAATATATCTATTATGACGCATGCGTTCAAAGAACAGACTTTTTGGGAATCTGGGTCTATCACTCAATGGCTGAAGAGAGATCAGCAAAGGTCACACTGATACCGCGCGGCGTGCGGTTTCTCCTTCGCGAGACGTATGAGCCGCGCGCAGCCCGGGTCGGCCTGAATTTGTGCAGTCGTCTCAAAACACACAGATCAAGTTTAATTATTGGCCTAACACAAGTACGGCTCTCCGCTTACTCAAAGGGACCCTGTCCCAAGTAGAAAGATCACTACATAACGAATGATTTTGATTATTGTTCGAGGTTAAAACACAACTGCCCGGAAATAGAGTCCAATTGTTATTGATCGATAGCAGAGGTATAATCCTGCCTGTCCTAATGTAACCAACGAGAAAGTAAGGAAGACGAGCAAGTTTAAAGTGGGACGGAACAACAAAATATTAATCAACATCACACAAGAAAACCGAAAAAAAAAAAAATGTACCAACCTGTATCAAGAAGACAGATACCCCATTCAAATCATTTACACAAATAAATCCAGTGAATCATGAGCATGCGCGAATTACAAAGTTGTAAATATATATAAACACAGAACACATGGATACACGCCATCTTGCAACGGGAAAATGCAAACGACACTGAACTATGATATGGGGGTCACACAGGTCAACAGGGCGGCATTAAATAAGAGGCGCGTGCGCAGAGAAAAGGAATGCACAGTATGGGACAGACGGGATTATACTTACAAATACACATGCAGTATGTAACACGGTGATACAATCATGTTATGAAGAAGATATTATATTATTACTAATAGATTGTGAAGATTGGTTATGCAGTGTGGAGTAATGTTTGTATAACCTGATTTATATATGCGAGTATGTTTGAATATAGATGTGTGCATGATCGAATAGATATGCGCATGAATTGAATTCAGGTTTTTGTGTATGATCTAAATGTAAAATCCGATACCTAGGGCTATGCAGCTAAACATAAAGAACAGGGACGAAAGCTTAGGATAGTAGAAACATGGCTGAGATGTAAACTGAGACGATTTCGATGAAAATATCTTGATAACAATAAGATATTCAAGCAGATGCTTTTAAATATGTATGAATAATAGTTATGACTAACGATAGGGGTATATAAGGGCGGAAGGTAGATTAAAAGAAACAGGACATAGACGAAAGAACACAATATATACTTATTTAGAATTATATATATATCGCCATATTGGTTTTGATCGAAATGAACAGATTCTATGATTAAACCGATATATGTTTGACACTGAAGTTAATAGTAACATTATTGTTATACTTTGTCTTGCGCTTGTAGAGTGATTTGTTTTTATTTTTTTCTATAAAATTTAAATTGACGCTGCGAACTCCTTGTGTACGGACCGATGGCCCCACAATAAACGGCGCGGCGTTCAACACGCGCGTCAAGAGTCAAGTGTCAAGTATGTGTGTCTCTCTCTCTGTCTTGATCAAAAAAAAAAAAGATTTTCCGAGATGTGAGTTCTCTCTCTCTCTCTCTCTCTCTCTCTCTCTCTCTCTCTCTCTCTCTCTCTCTCTCTCTCTCTCTCTCTCTCTCTGAAAAATGTCGATCCTTAGAAATTTGACAATGTATATCTTTTATGCACTGAAAACTAGACATGAACTTATGAAAGGAAACTAAATATATGAATATGTGTAGAGACGGTAGAGATGGTTTCAAACGCAAGTGAAAATATTTGTGTACATCTTGGTTTGTTTTCCTTGAATTATTTCCTCTTGCAATAGTTTGCTCGTGTGTTTCTGAAAACAAGTTACTTCCTTTAGTTGATGACCCGTACTTGTTTTTTCATTTTATTCTCAACAAACGTGTACCCATTGTATACAGGTCGGTGGCCTTACAATTATAATTTTCAGAGTTCAGATTTAAGAGTTCTCTCTCTCTCTCTCTCTCTCTCTCTCTCTCTCTCTCTCTTCTCTCTCTCTCTCTCTCTCTCGATTATATGAAGTTTTTTTCGGAGTTCTGAGTTCTCTCTCTCTCTCTCTCTCTCTCACACTCACACTCTCACACACACACACACACACACACACACACACACACACACTACTAACTAAACTAACTAACTAATGAATAAATAATAAATGAATAACTACAAGCATAATAGAACATAAAAGCAGTACTAGTTGGTTTTTCAGTTTCAGACTGTACTGCAAAAAAAAAAAATGATTTTTTTTTTCAGATAAACACTGGTATTTCTCCCCCCTCTCTCTCTCTCTCTCTCTCTCTCTCTCTCTCTCTCTCTCTCTCTCTCAAGTAAAGGTTTTCTGAGTTCTGAAGGTTTCTCTCTCTCTCTCTCACCCCCCCCCCCCCCCCCCCCCGGGGAGGGCTGGGGGGGGGGGGGCGAGAATAATGGCGGCGGCACAGTTGTTCTCATGAAGAGCTCCGTCATATTTTGTTCGCTGGTGTGGTGTGAATTTAGTCAGAACAGAGTCAACTTTTGCAGTGGAGTGTGCAAGTAAGCCATTCAGTGTAAAAAAAAAAAATTAAAAAAATGATTGACTTGTCATTGTGGCGAGCCAGAATCGGCATTTGTTTGTGGCAGAGTGACAAACGTCAAACTGTGTCAACATTCATACTCAGGGCGGGAAAGTGACGAAGGGTGTGTGACCCTGTCAGGCTGGAGTGTTGTCTCCGTTGTGCTGTGGTTCTGGGCATGCAGTGTGTTGTGTGTGGCTCACTCTCTCCGTGAAAATGCAGACAAGCTGAGTATTTGTGAAACAGGTGATGTCAGCTTTTTGCAGGAGGTGGCGAGAGAGGAACAATGGTGGATGTTTCCCACTCGAATCAATCAGAGAAACTAGGTCACTGTTACCTACATGTGCCCGACGTTCTTGTGATGTGTTGTGTCGCCAATGTTGGATTTTTACTTCACAGACTGTTACTGAGTGGTGACATAGAGGAGAATCCAGGCCCGAATTACCATAAAACAGTGACGAACAAAACATAGATAATGTCAACGTAGCCCAAACACCGACGAAAGTTAGCAGTGCCATTTGCCCTGATTTTGCAGCGGAAATCCTGTCAGCTGTTAGAGAGCATAGAGAAGAGTTGCAACAAGACAGAGAACAGCAGAGAAAGCAGAATGCAATCATCTGTAACGAACTGTTCGAAATTAAATCAAGAGTTAGGAGCGGTCTCAGAAAAATGTCGAGAGATCAACGATCGCTGCGCCCAAGCAGAAACTGAGCAAAACAAACTGTCCGTTGCTGTGGAAAGCCTGTCCGTTGCTGTGGAAAGCCTGCCCGTCGATGTGGATCAGCTGTATGACAGGATAGCAGAGGATAGTGAGGAGACAGAATTTGTCATGAACGGTGACCGGATTGGAACAGCAAATAACGAGAATGACAGAGGAGCTCGACAGACTCGAAAGTTTTTCGAGACGAGGTAATAATTACGTTTCTTTGGTATACCACCCAACGAAAAAGAAGACTATGACACGTGTGCTCAATATGTTGTTAACATTCTAACCAGTGACAGTGGATACAAAACTTGGACGAAAGAAGACACTGTTCGTGTGCACAGGGTTGGTCAGACAAAACCTGGTGAATCAAAAACAATGATAGTGAAATTCCGACAGTGGAAGGACAAAATGAATTTGATTTGCGATCGTGATTTTCGCCATGAGCTGAGAGAAGAAGGGGTCAGTCAGCTGGCGAACGATCTGACGAGAAGACAGGCGGAGACAGTGAGAAAGGCACAGCAAGAGGAAAGGATGCATTCTTTGTGGAAGGCAAACTGACTGTAGGACCCCGCAGACCCGATCCACGAACGTACGCTGAGGTAGCGGCAACGGAGGCGGCACGAGGTGACATGGACACGGATGGTACGATCGAAAGCTAAGCAGCCGGCGCGTGACGGATGGCAGTGATACCGGGGATTCCCCTCAGCGTCATCGTGACGTCAGACCAGTCATTAACCAATCAAGTGCAGCAGAAGCAGCGGTTGCCGTGGGAACAGAAGGGCATCAGCGTGCGGCGTATGGCGGTGACACGGGGGTTTATTCTCCATGTCAACGTAGCGACAGAGGGAGCGACAGTCAGTCAGCTGACATGTCGTCCAGCAATCAAAGACAGTATTTTGATGTTGGAAGACACACTGCTAGAAATAACTGAAGACAGTGATTTCAATATTCTTTTATGTGGTGATTTAAATGTTCGTACAAGTCGCCAACAACCCAAACTTGAGCACATGTCTAACTTCTTCACACGTTGGCGTTGATGATGATGATGTTGTTGATGATTATGATCATGATAAGGATGATGCGGATGATGATGATGTGAATGAGGGTAATGGTGATGATCATAATGATGATGATGCTGATGATGATGAATGTGTAAGTAGTTCAGAAGATATGAATACAAATGCAAAAAATATTGTTATGCGCTGTTCTAATAATTTATGTTTAAATAAGTTTTGGCAAATCTTTGTTGGATTTGTGTTTCAAGTTTCGACTTAAAATTGTGAATGGGACTTGTATGAACACTTCAAAAGGAGAATTCACTTGTGGGTCACTTAATGGCAGCAGTGTTATAGATTATTTTATTGTATCGCAAAACTTGCTCAAAAATTGCATAATGAAAGTTGGAGACTGCTTGCTCTCTTGGCATCTGCCATTGGAAATGAAATGGAGAACTTGTAACATTGATAAGAAAGAAGAGTATCCAAGGATTTGCGAAGAGAAACGCATCATATGGTCGGAAGAATGTACAGAAACCTATAAGGAGGAACTAAAGTCCGATGAGTTCAAACAGTGTATCGACAGAGCTCTACAATTCCTTAACGTTGATGTTAACTCATGCTTAGAGTTATTTGTGAATGCCTTATGTAGAGCTGCTGGTTGTTTGGTGACATCTGTGGGGAAATGGAAAAAAAAGAAGTGAATGACTGGTTTGATCATGTGTGTGAAAATAAGAAAAGAATGGTTAAAAGATGCTTGAAACAATATCAAAGAGGTACATCAAAAGATTAAAAACAGAACAAAAGCAGCCTACATTAAAGAAAGAAAAGAGTACACAACAATGGATAGAGAGAAGAAAAAGAATTCGATGAGAAACGACCAGATAAGCTAAGAGCATCTGCGCACGACTCCGAACTATTCTGGTCAACAGTTAGACCGATTAGTAGAAAACCAGTCATTTACAATGAAATAAGTTCAAAGCAGTGGATCACTTTTTTGAAGTATTTAATTGTTTTAACGACGACTTGGAAAACTCAAATACAGAGGTGGCTAAGGAAGATTTCTGCACAGAAGAGCCGTTATTTAACGATGAAATCGCTATAGAGATGAGGTTATAAGCGGCATAAGTCATATAAAATGCAGCAAAAGCGCGGGCCCGAATAAAAGTAGTCAGTGAAATGTTCAAATGCGCCAACTCAGTTGTTACAGATTTTCATAGTAAACCTGTTTAACTCGCTGTTCGAAAAAGGAATCTTTTCCTGACGCATGGTCAAAATAATCCCTGGTCACAACAAGGAGATAGTACACAATCCAGATAACTACCAAGGCGTTGCACTGACAAGTGTTTTAAGTGAAATATGTACTTATATTCTCAATAAAAGATTATCTATCTGGGCAGAAAGAGAAGAGAAAATAGTAGAACAAGCCGGATTCCGATCTTACAGCCTGTGCTTTGCTACTGTCTCCCATTTCTCATGTTCTGCCGCTCGCTTACTTCACCCCTGTCTCCCACCATCCCCCCCTCCTCCCTGTCTCTCTCTCTTTCTCTCTGTCTCTCCTCCCTCTCTCTCTCTCTCTCTGTCTCCGTCCCTCTGTGTGTGTGTGTGTGTGTGTGTGTGTGTTGTGTGTGTGTGTGTGTGTGTGTGTGTGTGTGTGTTTGTTTGTGTTCTTCCCCAGTTGCGTATTAAAGTGTTAAAACATTCATCAATACTGATTATGTTACAAACACGCCCTTTTCTTAGAATAAGTGCCTCTACATTTCCCCCAAGATTATAACGGATTGTTTGTGTGTATGTGTGTGTGTGTGTGTGTGTGTGTGTGAGAGAGAGAGAGAGAGAGAGAGAGAGAGAGAGAGAGAGAGGAGAGAGAGAGAGAGAGACAGACAGACAGACAGACAGACAGACAGACAGACAAAGAGTCTAGGAAGAGATAATGTGAAAATTGTAAGGAACAGAAAGGTCGGAACAAAAGAGATTAAGTTATAAGCGCAACAACAAAGGAAGTGGCGAACATTACTTGGAGGGAGAGAGAGAGAGAGAGAGAGAGAGAGAGAGAGAGAGAGAGAGAGAGAGAGAGAGAGAGGTGGACGAAGAAAAGGAAATTCATTTTAAGAAGAGTAGCTTAAAGGAACGGCGTAGAACTTGAGTGAAGGTGCGGAAAAACAAAATCAAAATGTTAGCATGAAAAGGGAAAAACGATTGTGCGTAAGAGATAGAGAGAGGGGGTTGGGGATGGAAGTAGAGAAAAATAGAAAAGGGAAGGGGGTGGGAAGAGGAGAATTGATTCTCTCTCTCTCTCTCTCTCTCTCCCTCTCTCTCTCTCTCTCTCTCTCTCTCTCTCTTCTCTCGCTTGCACGCACACACACACACACACACACACAACACACACACACACACACACACACGCACACACACAACACACACACACATACACCGCGCGTGAGCTGCCTTGCACGCACATTTAACTCGGAATACATACCGTAACGTAAATGTATGTTGATGTGTTGACAAATTTGTAAAACACGGATGAAGTACACTCGAAAAAGAAAAAAAAGAAGAAAATCCAATCGTCCCTGCATCTGCCAAGTCTCACATCAATAAACTTCACTGAGCTAATTTGTAAGTTTGTACAGGTGGTTCGGTTTCCATACTCAAAAATCATTCTGCGAATTGCAGCTTTTGTCACCTCGGCACTAAAGCTTCTGAGATTTTTTTTTTTAATGTTGGAAGGAACTTTTTGATGTTTATACCTTAGCTCATAACCATTGTAATGTCTGTGAATCATATTCATATACACGTGGTTCTATATTCTAAAACTATTTGCAAAGGTGGGTTTTTGTTATCCCGCAATAAAGGTTCTGAGATTTTTGTTTTAAAAGGATTGGGTTTTTTCTTTCACATTTACAGCAAAGCTTAAAGCATTGAATGATTTGCTTAATCTACTCATTTCCCTCTTTCATTTACTATTTGTGTGTTAATTCAAAGGCGATTTTGTGTGCGCGAGCGTATAGCTAGATAGATAGACAGATAGATAGATTGATAAATAGACCGACAGACAGACAGACAGGTAGACAGACAGGTTGACAGATAAATGGGTAGAGAGAGAGAGAGATGGGCAGACAAACAGAGAGAGAGATAGGCACACAGATTTGTAGGTAGATCGATGGATAGATAGATATACAGACAGACAGATAGATAGATAGATATATGTGTGTGTGCATGTGTGCGTGCGTGTGTGTGTGTATGTGTGGGTGGGTGTGCGTGCGTATGTGTGTGTATGGGTGCGTGTGTGTCTGTGTGTGCGTGCGTGTGTGTGTGTGTGTGTGTGTGTGTGTGTGTGTGGTGTGGTGTGTGTGTTTCTCACAGTGCGTGCGTTTGTTTATGTGCACACACAGAGACATATGTAAACACACACGCGCGCGGCGCGCGAGCGCGCCCGTACAGGCAAACAGAGAGAGAGACAGACAGACGACAGACAGACAGACAGAAAAGTCAGACAGCCAGACGGAGAATGAACCAACAAACGTACGAGTAATTATTTAAAGGAAAAGAATAAGCGTAACACCTT
>JADBJO010004104.1:206383-208883 GCA_016801955.1 Conus betulinus | reverse complement strand
GTAGAAGGCTTTATTCCGGGTGCACCCAGGACACAGTGGCTGTCGACACGGGCTGACCAGGCGGTCCCGGCCGAAGATCTTGTGTCCACACTGATAAACTGGGTGGACGTCCTGGGTGCCTGGAAGGGGAGGGAGGGGGGGGGGGGGGGGCGGAGAGGAGTGGTTTCTAATCCCCGTAAGCTGGGGCCCTGGTCATGTGGGGGAGAGTTGGGGATGCGGGTGGAAATACGATGAGTAGGTTGCAGACAGGTAGGTAGGTGGATACGTCACGTCGCTATATGTCTCAAACACCTAAAGCGAACAGAAGTACGTGTTTGTCGGGTGTGGCAGTGGAGACAGAGAGAAGAAGAAGGAGAAGAAGAAGAAGAAAGAAGAAGAAGAAGAAGAACAAGAACAAGAAGAAGAGAAGAAGAGAAGAGAGAGAGACAGACAGACAGGGACAGAGAGACAGAGAGAGAGAGGAGAGAGAGAGAGAGAGAGAGAGATGAGGAGAGGAGGAGAGGTAGACAGAGAGAGAGAGAGAGAGAGAGAGAGGAGAGAGAGAGAGAGAGAGAGAGAGAGAGAGAAAGAGAGAGAGAGAACTAAGAACTCAGAAAACTGTTATTCAATAAGAGAGGAGGAGGAGGAGGAGGAGGAGGAGGAGGAGGAGGAGAGGAGAGAGAGAGAGAGAGAGAGAGAGAGAGAGAGAGAGAGAGAGAGAGAGAGAGAGAGAGGGAGAGAGAGAGAGAGAGAGAGATCACTGCAATGTCATTAACTATCAGGTCTCATTACGCAGCTGCATGGATCCTGTTTTGCCATGGAAGAATTTGTTTTTATTCAAAAACTAATGTAGTTTCGTTGTCGTTCAGGTAGTAGAAATCAGATGTAGTATACATCAACAAAATACTCTCTCTCTCTCTCTCTCTCTCTCTCTCTCTCTCTCTCTCTCTCTCTCTCTCTCACACACACACACACACACACACACACACACACACACACACACACACACACCACACACACACACACACACACACACACACACACACACACACACACACACACACACACACACACACACACAGACACAGAGAGAGAGAGAGAGAGAGAGAGAGAGAGAGAGAGAGAGAGAGAGAGAGAGAGAGGACATAGAGTTTCCATTATTACACAGTTCGGAAGTTGATTACGAAAGGTTTTTTTTCCAGATTGATTAAAGATGATAAAAGAGATGTGCCGAATTTGAGGAACATTTCTTTTTAGAAAACTTGTGGTTGGTTTTCTCTCATCAGAAAACAATAACATATTACAATTTCAAAGTTTTAAGCCTACAATACAATGACACTAAAATGCATTGAACGTCAAACTCTCTCTCCTCTTCTCTGTCTGTCTGTCTGTCTGTCTGTCTGTCTGTCTGTCTGTCTCTCTCTCTCTCTCTCTCTCTCTCTCTCTCTCTCTCTCTCTCTCCCTCTCTCTCTCTCTCCTCTGTCACACCAGTCAAACCATCTCTTTCGTCCTTTTGAGACCTTGGAGACAGATAACGACGTAATCACCTACCTACCTACTTACTGTCTGCTGCGTTCCTGACATCTCTCCATCTTCATCCCAAACTCTCCACCCCATGACCTGGGCCCAGGCCACAGCTTTCAGAGATTAGAAACCACTCCCCCCCCCCCCCCCCCCCCCCAGGTACCCAGCACGTCCGCCCGGTTTTATCAGTGTGGACACAAGATCTTCAGCCAGGACCACCTGGTCAGCCCATGTCAGCAGCCACCGTGTCCTGGGTGCACCCGGAATAATGCATTGTCCCCCACCCCTTGTGTTGGAGATGCCGCAGGTTAGAAGAGTGGGGTTCCACCCTTCTAGGCTCTTGTCGATTCAAGCCCCTGTCTGGTGTTCCTCTGAAAAAGAACCTTAGGGGTCCTGGAGAGAAGGGGATAGGAGTGAAGGGAGGATACGTAGGTTTGGAGGGGGATGGGGGGGAGGAGAAAACACATCCACCTCTTCAAAACCACTTCGGAGGCTTAGTGGCTCCGCTGGGTAATGAGCTGAAGGGGATGAGGGTTTGACTCTGTGAGTTGACTGGTCGTACTGTTAGTCTGTAGTGGAGTGAAAGGGTTAGGGGAGTGCAGGGAGTGAGGGGTGTGGGTGGAAGGCTGCTTGGAAAGGGAGGTGGGTGAGAGAGGGTGTCCAGGGCTGGTGACAGTATTTGGTGGGTGGTGTGGGTGCTTGTGAGACAACGTGTGTGTGTGTGTGTGTGTGTGTGTGTGTGTGTGTGTGTGTGTGTGTGTGTGTGTGTGTGTGTGTTGTGTTGTGTGTTGTGTGTGTGGGTGAGAGAGGGTGTCCAGGGTTGGTGACAGTATTTGGTGGGTGGTGCGGGTGCTTGTGAGACAAACGTGTGTGTGTGTGTGTGTGTGTGTGTGTGTGTGTGTGTGTGTGTGTGTGTGTGTGTGTGTGTGTGTGTGTGTGTGTGTGTGTGTGTGTGTGTGTGTGTGTGTGTGTGTGGTGTGTGTGTGTGTGTGTGGTG
>JADBJO010004104.1:186383-188883 GCA_016801955.1 Conus betulinus | reverse complement strand
TACATTCAGATCAAGATAGTTATGATCGCACCAGTCAACAAATCTTTGAACCTCCTTGAAGTAAACAGAATCAGAGTTGGAAGATCCACAAGTGCTGAGTCATCTGAATATTTAATGTACAAAGTTGAATCACTTCCTGAACAATCATTTGTGTACAGAGTAAAAAGCACTGGTGATAAAACAGTACCTGGGGTGCGCCAGTTGAAATGACTCTGGAAGATTTCGAGGTGTTGAAAAAGCATGATGGAGAAGTGTGAGTGTGGATTGTTAGTAGATGTGCTGCTGACTGTGTTATATAATGCTTTGTTTTGCGACACCAACAAAATGGAATTTCGACACATCTCCTTGCTGTTCGAGAGCGTATGGGATGTATTCTTTCGACAGAGTTACCATTTTCCAATACAATATGGATAACACTCTGGAACCTACTAAATCAAGCAGGACTGGTTTCAATCTTCACTTTATTTCGGTCTACCAGTGTTTATTTTATGTCGATGGGTACAATAGCTTTTCTTTGATTTTTTGCCGTGGTTGGATATTGTGCGTGTGGAAGAGAATCATCCCCCCACCCCCCACCCCCTTTCTTTTTCTTTTTACTGCTACGCAATAGCGACGGTCAGGGCACGTTTACTGGTGAAGCAAAATGATGGCTATTATGTCGGGTTTTTATTCGACATAGCTTATTCTTCAATACCGAGGTCGACGTTCACGACAGGCACCTAATGAATATTCGTAAGTAAGTAAGAAGTTATGAACCGGATCTAAGTCAAAACTTAGTTTGCAAGTGCATGTACTCAGAGAGAGAGAGAGAGGAGAGAGAGAGAGAGAGAGAGAGAGAGAGAGAGAGAGATAGAGAGAGAGGAGGAATGACTCAAGATAATTTATTCATGTTTTAGGCCATAGCCCCACGTGAAGGAGCTTGCGAGTTAATTACAGTCATCTTAGAACCTGAGCAACTGCACGCAAACATAACTAATACTTATTCGAAATACTACATTATGACAGAATAAATGATCGCAACTTGAATGCTTTGAATAAATAAAATGACAAACAGTTTGCTCATGAGTACATGCCAAAAAAAGCGCCAATCTAAACTGACTTGGGCATTCATAAAACTGAGCTCTTAGTTTGTGCAAGACAGATCAACACAACATAAAATGCACTTCATTTTCTGTGACCTTTCTGCAAAGTGGACAATTTAAATCTGCTTGACTATGAGAACGGTAACGGTAAATTTGTTCGGCAATTTCAAAAATAACAAACCTGAACCTAGACGGTATATACTGTAAGTGCCTGTCCAGATTTAGCTGTAGATACGAGAGAGAGAGAGAGAGAGAGAGAGAGAGAGAGGAGAGAGGAGAGAGAGAGAGAGAGGGAGCGAGGAGAGCGAGAGAGAGAGAAGAGAGAGAGAGAGAGAGTTCAGAACTCAGAAAACTTTTATTCGATCAAGGATTGAGATTTTAGTAGAGCCTATACCTCCAGTCTGTCCGTGGTAATGTGAATTCTCCAATGAGATTTAAAGACAAGAAAATGAAAGGAAATAGAAAAAAATACAGGCACACTGGATCATAGCGTACATGATTCACACAAACACGCATTCGTATGCAAAGGCTTGACAAAAGCATGCATGTATACGCAATCATGACACACACACACACACACACACACACACACACACACACACACCACACACACACACACACAGAGAGAGAGAGAGAGAGAGAGAGAGAGGAGGAGAGAGAGAGACGGAGAGAGAGAGGAGAGACGAAGGAGAGGGAGAGGAGATGAGACGAGAGAGAGAGAGAGAGAGAGAGAGAGATTGATTGATTGATTGATTGATCTTTAATACACAAGGATGAAGATTTTAGGCCAAAACCTAGTCTTACAATCTGTCCTTGAGAGAGAGAGAGAGAGAGAGAGAGAGAGAGAGGAGAGAGAGAGTGAGAGAGAGAGAGAGAGAGAGGCTTCAACTGCCGTATTAAAAAGCTGGGAGTAATCTTGCATCACCGTTAGAAGCCTGCGCTGTGTTCACATAGGGTGCAGACACGCACAGGACATGCCATTAAGATGTCAAGGGACATAACTGCTCCCTGGCAGATAACATTGTGTAATGACCACTGGACGTGACACGACAGAACCTCAACGGAGTGTCGCCATGGGTGTACCAGCCCATATTTCATGACCACAGAGAGCCCATAGGCGAAAAAAAACGCCACCATCAAGCAAACTACCGCGTGCATCCCACAGCCTCATTCGCTGCTGTTCCGGGGACAGACGAAAACAGTACAACCTCAGACACGGCCAAGATTTCGCCTCGTGAGGTCTTATGTGCCTTCTGAAGAGGCGCGTCCCGGTCTGTTCTGTTGTCAGCAGGACTTTTCAATGGGGGCAGGCGGTGGGTCTTTTTCTCGCCGTCACCAGGCCTTTCCTCAGATCGGCCAAAAGGCTGGCAAGAAAAACAAATACACTCGAAGGTGCGAGAGGGGTCTAGAGAGGTGCT
>JADBJO010004104.1:176383-181383 GCA_016801955.1 Conus betulinus | reverse complement strand
ACCAGTAAAATTTTGACAATAAGTCTTCTTCAGACGTCGTATTTCAAAGGCATACATCAAATGCATGAAACAATACTTTCTTGGTACTTATCAGCTTGGACATGTTGAATGCGAGAGCGCGCGTGCACGCGTATGTGTGTGTGTGTGCGCGTGTGTGTGTGTGTGTGTGTGTGTGTGTGTGTGTGTGTGTGTGTGTGCATGCGTGCGTAAGTGTGTGTGTGTGTGTGTGTGTGTGTGTGTGTGTGTGTGTGTGTGCGCGCACGCGCGCGCGCGCGCGTTCAAAACAAAGCTATACAGATTATCAGGGGAACAAATCCTTCTTTTTTTCCTTAAACAGAAGAAAAAAGTATGGGAATCGCTATTAAAGGAAACAGTAATAATTTGAATTATCAGTAAGAAACACATGAGAAACTAATTCATCTCTAAAAAATACAACACGGGGACGCTTGTTGGAGGCAAACTAGGAGACTGACCTAGTGACCTTTGAACGAAAAGGTCAAGGATCACCATGACACTGACACAGCGAATCCTGGATGAAACCTGAATGTTGTCACCGGAGCTTAGCTACGCGCCCAAAATGATTGTCGGCACATGCACACAAGACCGCACACACGCTGGGTCATACATATATGCACGCTTTTTTTTTCCTCTCTCACATAGATACAGAAAAAAGATATGCGCACGCGCGCACGCACGCACGCACGCACGCACACACTTAGGCCAAGTCTGAAGTTCAAAGTACATTTTCCTTACATTTGACATACTTCGTTACTTTTTAACGCAACATACTTGTTTGCATTCATAGGATGATACAGCGAAAGCGAGAGAGAAATTTTGAGGTCAGAGATTTGTTTGCATTTTGTATTGATTTGGGACGTTCAGACAGAACGCAGAACTAATCACACGGCGCATTCATAATAACAAGACTTGTATGTTTTTCTCTGTCCTTGAGACTGCCTTGTGTTTCCCAATTCAATTTGAAGTTTGTGGAAACCACATCTAGTCCTAATTCATGAAAGAGAAGAGAGCAAGGGGAAAAGAATACTGAGTTACAGTGTAAATATTACACCGTTTTTGATAAAAGATACCATCTATAGAACTTCATTTTGTGGACGGATCAGTTTCTAATGCTAGAGCTCAGTTGGCTTTAATCTGATGGGAGAGTATCATCAGTCCTTGGAGTGGTATGAAGCACTTTTCAGACTACTGCAAAGCAGTCATTGAAAACAGCACGGCGTTGTTTGAAGAAGACATTAGAGTTTTTAGAAATCTTGGTCCTGAGCTCATTTTTTTTTTCGGACCAACACTCACTGGGAGACTGTTTTTTTTTGAAGCGTCTTTGAAGGAGCATTTGAGACATTCTTTGAGGGTTACGTAGCATTTTTTTCAGAACTGTAAAAACACTTGGTAAAGTGAACACAAAGCAGTCCTATACGTCCATCAAGTCTGAAAAGTATTCTTTTGAGGCTGGGTAGAGAATATGTAACAGGGGCATAACATTTCCTTTGGAGAGTCAGAGAGCAACTCGATACCTCCAGCGTAAATGAGAATGACAGAATATTCTTTAGAGAGGTTGACTATTTGAGGATCACAGACGATTCTTCAAAGACGATATATCTTTGCATTGTATAAATGATAAGCACGATTTGAAGAACTACGCGGAACTAATCATTGGAGAACTACAGTGGAGAACGACACAATATACCTTAGAAGTCTAGAGAACATGCAGAAATATGCAGATTTTGGCGGACGAATGCAAAACTATCTAATCTACAGAGAGGTGTAAGGGGATAAGAACATGCTAAATCACTTGACAACACGCTCAGGGCGACTTCAACTTGTAACATTCTTCTACGCCATGTTCTGAAATGCCTACTGACCTCCAAACCACTCAAACCCTGACAATAATAATAATAATCAGGCACCGTCTTCTATCCTCCCTGACCCTGATCGCTGGGCAAGGTGGGTCGAACTGTGGGCGGTTCTCTTCCTCCCTAAATCCCTGTGGGAACGTGCTCTGAGTCGCTGGTTGAACGGAGAGTCTCATCTCGGACCAATGGCTTGAATCAATCCTTTTTCTCTTTGGCCCGATCGACAGAGGATCGCTTACAGGCGTATTTCCGAAAGGATTATGAACACTCTTCTTCCTCACCCCAACCCCCCTCCTTGTATGTGTGTGCGTCTCTGTGTGCGTGCGTGCGTGCTTGTGTGCGTGCGTGTGTACGTGCGTGCATGCGCGCATGCGCGCGCACGCGCTGTGTGTGTGTGTGTGTGTGTGTGTGTGTGTGTGTGTGTGTGTGTTTTGCGAGTGACCGTATACGTGTTTGCTTCCGTACCACAGAGAGTTAGAGAGAGAGAGAGAGAGAGAGAGAGAGAGAGAGAGAGAGAGAGAGACAGACGACAGACAGACAGACAGCCACAGACAGACAGGGTAGTACAAAAGCTAACAACAAAGCGGAACATGAGGAAAGACTTCTCACACCACCTCTTGATCCGCTGCTCTCCACCCCACCCCACGCTACTCTTGTTACCTCACTTACTGAACTTGAGCAAGTCGAGGACAGATTATTGTGTGCATCATCATACCGACAAAGAGAAGAAAGACATGAAATAACACACACACACACAACACACACACACACACACACACACTGCGCGCGCGCCCCCACACAAGAACAAGGACATGAAATAACACACACACACACACACACACACACACACACACACACACACACACACCACACACAAAGAAAATGATTCACACACACACACACACACAACACACACACACACACACACACACACACGCACACACACACACACACACACACACACCACACACACACACACACACACACACACAGAGAGAGAGAGAGAGAGAGAGAGAGAGAGAGAGAGAGAGAGAGAGAGAGAGAGAGAATCACACACACACACACACACACACACACACACACACACACACGCACACACACGCACGCACGCACACACACACACACACACACATACAAACACACACACGCGCGCGCGCGCGGCGCGCGCACACACACACACACACACACACACACACATCACAGTGGGTGACCAGGTCCTTCAAAAGCTGCCGCTGACTCTCTGCCGTAACCAACGTCGGCTTAATACCCCTTCTTTGATGTCCGCACGGACAAAACGGGCACATAAAATCCACAGGCCTCAGGTCAGGGAAGGGTCAGGAGACGTGCCCCCTCCCACCCCGATCTCCCATCCCCACTCCCCTGCCCCCTCCGCAGACTCTTTCCCCCCGTAGACTGTCCAGGAGGGGCTGCATACATTGACCAGTAAGCGTGGTCGTAAGTGTCCGGAGCTGACAGATCGGGATTAGACCACTGTACATAAATAACAATAAAATATCAATATCTTCCTCGTTTCTTCGTATTTCCCTTCCACCTGTCCCACGACCGCAATTGCCGTGTCGATTATTCTGTCACTTTAAGAGAAAGTCTAGAGCGCCATAGGGGTAAAAAAAAAAAAGAGAGAGAGAGAAAAAATAGAGAGAGAGAGAGAGAGAGAGAGAGAGAGAGAGAGAGAGTTTTGAATCATCGTAGTCTAGAAGACATAGATGTCCAAGTCACGGAAGTCTTGCGCTCAATGACTTCACAAGGGCAAACGACAGCCGAATTCAGCAAGGTTCCCCCCCCTAATCGACAGCGAATGTCTCCCCCCCCCCCCCCCCCCCCCTCCCCCCCCGCTCTGCACTTTACCCGACATCAATACAGAAAGAAAGAAAGAAAGAAGAAGATAGATAGAAAAAGAAAGAAGGAAAGAAAAAAGATAGAAAGAAAGAAAGATAGAATGAAAGAAAGTAAAGAAAGAGATGCTTATTTGTAAGAGCACAAATAGAACAGAGCCGGGGGGGAGGGGGGGGGGGGGGGGAGGTGAGGAGGAGGAATGGGGAGAGGAGAATGGCGGATAGAAGATAGAAGGGGAGGGAATGTGTATTGACCATACTAACCACCAGACGTAAACCACTGGTGTCATGTACCAATCGCGAGAAAGTTGACATTCGGCGAATCATGTGCGCTGGCCAACGTGGAAGTTAAAATCATACATGCAAAAGAGACAGAGAGGAAAAGTAAGCGCCCACAGTTTAGTTTTTATTCAGCTTTTTTTTCGTTTAAAATCATCAGTTCACTTCGAGTACCAACTTAGAACAGAAATCTGTTAGGATTATGAACCGTCACACCACTACACTACCACCCTCGACGTTAATATTGGCTTCCTCTGGTTAGTAATTAGTCTTGATTTAAATTCTCACTCTCTCGTTGGAAAGGAAAGCATGCACACATAAGTAAGCGATCTGGCTTATAGTACAGATTATGGATTACGCAAAAAAATCATTTGCCAGTTAGAGTTATCATCAAAGTTATTCTTTATTCTGCTGAAGGGGGGGGGGGGGGGGGGGGGGGGGGGGTGGAGATATGACAGTGGTACACAAGTAGATCAGCATTCTTCTCTGACGTCAAGTCCTGAAGAGAGTAAAATACCAACGGCTTCTCCTATCAATCAGAGACTCGTTGCTATTTTTTGGTGCGTGGGCCTAAAAGAGCTGAGTTGTTGAACGTAATAAGAGAAGATTTCCTTTTTGACCTATAGCCCACAGGGTAAACATTCCAACAGCTTCTACCGATCAGAGGTCCTCACTGTTTTCGGTGCTTGGTCAAAACTGTAATGGCTGAACATAAGGATGTCCACGTCAATCTCTTGCCACTAAAGGTAACATTCATTTTGTTTGCATCCAAGATGAAGAGGATTTTGAGTGAAAAGGTGAATTTAAAAACACGATTGTTTGGGGTAAAGCTGTTTGATTATTTTTCATTTGTATCCTTTCATTTGTATGCTTTCATATTATAAACAGAATAAGGAGTAATTTTCACCACAGTGTTTTCTGGTCTATTTGATGGGACGGTGATTGTTCGCTCTTCGTTTAAATTCTTCGTTTGAATCGTCTTGAATGTTGTTTGTCT
>JADBJO010004104.1:163883-171383 GCA_016801955.1 Conus betulinus | reverse complement strand
TCCATACCAACGGCCAAACTGGCCTTCTCTTCCGAAAGTTGGTCACAGGATTTTACGTGTGTGCAAGATGTTATGCGTGCGTTCACACACGGAACCTCGGTTTATAGTCTCATTCGAAGGACTGTATGGGAAATGGAGTCAGAACCAATGTACCTCCGAGGGAAAAAAATCCCCCTGTACCGAAACGGCCTGGCGGAGATTCGAACCCGTAACCCCAGGATCACTAAGCTTACGAGTCCGGCGCTCTACCAACTGAGCTATTCCAGCTCCTGGAATGTTTACATTGTGCTCTTCAGTTTCCCATATCTCTCTCTCTCTGTCTCTCTCTCTGTCTGTCTGTGTCTGTCTCTGTCTGTCTGTCTGTCTCTCTCTCTCTCTCTCTCTCTCTCTCTTATTTCAATAGTTCCATTTTTAGCCTAAACATTTTTTTCCTTCAGAACGGCCTTCTGTATATTGGGCTCTCTCTCTCTCTCTCTCTCTCTCTCTCTCTCTCTCTTGATTATCACGCGCGCCAAACCCTTCAGGCTTCATCTGCTCTATGGCAAGGGTGCTACATTGTCACAACATTTGTGCTCTCCTTGGTGGTCCAGGCTGTCTTGTTAATCCACACTCGTGTACATGCAGATAAAGGGAGGGAGGGAGGGGGAGGGATTTACGCTGAGTTCTGACCAGCCTTTCTTTCTTCAAGGTCTAGCGGTGAGCACTCTTTTTTTTTTCTTTCCCTGGTGGACAAATCGGTTGATGGCTTTTCCCCAGGAATGAGGGCTGTTTGGGTAGCTCAGAGGTAGAGCGCCAGTCAAGTGTTGCAGTTCTAAATTCCATTTGTGCTCCGTGTAAACACAGGCCACATTCACTGCCCATCCTCACGTGGCTTTGTTCTGGTGCTATCTGCCCAGTGTTAGGACAATGTCACATGGAAATCATGAATCAACATTTTGTGCTGTAACGCGCATACAACATGCTGCGTCCTCCGTTTCCTACCGGACGCATTTTTGTAAGACACAGTGTTCGAAGTTATTTCGCCTGTGACCGCATTCCTGAACGTGTTGCTGTCTGGCAAAAAAATATTTCTCTCATTCCGTGTTAAGAGTAACGAACAGAGCTGCTGGAAAGCAAGTCACTGTTCCTCACTGGACAATCAAATAGCACATCAGTACTGGACGACCCTGCTTCCAATTCTCAATGTAATAAGATTTTGTTTGGGGTTGATTTGTTCCAGTACGTTTTTAAATATAATATTGATGATTAATGGAAACAGGCAGCATGGCAGTCGTTTGGATCTCACTGATTATTTTGTTCGTCAGCTGAACAGTTAATAGTTCAGCACTACTGCTGGAACTTGTGGCATTCTGCAGCAGTAGTTTGTCGTGTGACATGTCATGAAACAAACAGACTGGAAACAATGATTACTTTTTTTTTAATGGTAGGCCATTTCTAAGATGTATTTCACCTGGAAAAAAATGTCATTCCCTCCTTAATGGTTGTAGTTGTTTTATAATCATTTTGATTAGATGATGTTAACATGGATCATTTCCATCTTTTCTTGTTTTAGATTTATTGCCAGGTATGTGATTGTGTATGGTGGAAATGAAATATGCATTCACATACACCTATTATCCCTCCCCTTCTCTCTCTCTCTCTCTCTCTCTCTCTCTGATTAACACACAGACCTGTCTCCACCCTACGCTTTGTCCACTCTATCCTAGGGGTGCTACGCTGTCACAACAGCTCGTGCTCTCCTTGGTGGTCCAGGCAGTCTTGTTAATCCGCACTTGTGTACAGGCCGATAAAGGAAGGGAGGGAGGGATTCACGCTGCGTTCAGACCAGCCCTCCTTTCTTCGACGTCAGGGGAGAGAGAGCATGTTTTTTTTTTTTTTTTTTTTTTTTTTTTTTTTTTTTTTTTTTTTTTTTTTGCTTTTGTGTACAAATCAGTTGATGGCCTTGCCCATCGTTTGAAAGCTATTTGGTTGGCTCAGAAGTAGAGCACCCAGTTCTCATTCTGGTGTTGTTGAGTTCGAATTCCACTTGCGCTCAGTGTAAACATAGGCTACATTTACTGCCCATCATGGCATGACTTCATCCCAGTGGTGTCAGCCCAGTGTTAGACAAGCTCAGTCGAGAGTCGTGAAACATTTTGCACTGCGATATACACGCTTCTCAAAATGTCCTGTTTTCTATCTTGCAAGTTTTTTGTCATATATAGGTTTCGAAGTTTTTCACGCATGATCTCGTTTCCTGACGTGCTGTAGCCGGGAATGGTACAGTTCGTGTATTCCGCATCATGAGTAAATGAACAGCGATGCTGTATTCAACTCACTGCGCCTCACTCGACAAGCAAATAACACACAAACACCGTACATGCCTGCCTAAAATTCGTAATATGATAAGATCGTTCTTTTGTTGTTTCTGTTGTTGTTGTTGTTGTTGTTGATTTATTTCGTTGCAGTTTAAATGTAATATCGATGATTGCAGCAATCATGTGAATTTCCATATCATCATGTCCACTAGGTCGGCCGGTCGGTTCAGTGCAATGGTTTGCACTTTCTTATTCTGATGCGGAATTCTGTTACGTGGCAACCCGTAAAAAGAAACGGATTGGAAACACTCTGATTGCTCTAGGTCATGTGGGCCATTCTTGATGTATATTTCATCTGAAAATCATGTCTTTCTTTCTTTATAGATTTATGTGTTTGATTAGCTGCTATTGCCATTGATGCTTTTAATCTTTCGTTTTTCTTTAGTTTATCGCAAGGCATATGCTTCTGTGCTGTGTGGGTGGGAGGTGAGGTTTGCAGTCACGTTTATCTATTACCTACGTTTCTTTTGTATGTGCGTGTGTGTGTGTGTGTGGGGGTGGGGGGGGGGGGGGGGGGGGGGGTGGGGGGGGGGGGGGGTGGGGGGGAATAGGGGAGAGGGGGGGGGGGGATGGAGGCAGGAGTAGGCAGCGAGGGCTGGATACATAGTGCATCCTGCAATTTTTTTTTCTTGTTGTATTTATTCATTTACCGTTTAACCTTATTTTGTTTTTGGAAAAGGTAGCTAAATGTGAAAAAACCCTGCTCATCTTTATCACAATCTTCATAAACTTCGAAAATAGCCGTTGTTCTCTCTCTCTCTCTCGAAAATCTCAATCTCTCCTTTCCTCTCTCATCTCTCTCTTCCTTACTCTCACTCTCCTCTTTTGGCAAAGGGTATCTCGAAAATCTCTCTCTCTCTCTCTCTCTCTCATAAAAACTTCTCTCTCTCTCTCTCTCTCTCTCTCTCTCTCTCTCTCTCTCTCTCTCTCTCCACCTCTCTCTCCTCTCTCTCTCTCTCTCGCTCTCTCTCTCTCTCTTCTCTCTCTCTCTCTCTCTCTCTCTCTCGCCACGAGCTCACTTACCTCTCCAGGCATAGTCCTCTCCATCTTACGGGTGTTGCATTGTCATAACACGAGTGCTGTCCTTGGTGGGTGTCCAGGGCTGTCAGTCGCACCCGTGGATCTGTCAGGTCGCACCGGGGATGACAGATAGGACGTAGAATGGGAGGGGGATTCATGCTGTGTTGTGTCCAGCCCTGCTTTCATCGCGGTCTGGGGAACAGCACTTCTTTTTTCATGAGGGACAAAGCACTTGATGGTTTTCCTATTGAGAGGGCGGGAAGCGGAAGGGGGGGGGGGGGGGGGGGATGGGGGGCTGGAGGAGGAAGCTGGTAGCTATAGGGGGAGGGGGGAGGAGGCTTTAAAGAAAGGGGAGCGAGGGAGAAGGACATGGTTGGCAAAGTGGTAGGCACTAATCTAGAGTCAAGTATTCCAAGTTCAAATTCTGCTGACACTCTCTATAATGTCGCCCTTACTGCCTATACTGCTGTTCTGGTAAAGCAAAGCAAGTGGTATATCGTTCTTCTACAGGGGGTTATATAGGGTTTGTTATCCTTCTCTTATCACATTGTTAATGGCATGTACGCATGAAAAACAAGCAGTCAGGACTCTGTCAATATATATATATATATATATTTTTTTTTTTTAAGCTTTTAAGCTGCGTTCCTTTCTCAGTTTCTAGAATATACTGCTAACTGAGTCACTAGATGTCACTGCTCATTATGGCCAGTTGTGAAACAAAATGTTTGTGTATATGCATCCCTTTATGAGGGGCAATGGCCTTTACATGAATACGCTCTCCGTATTCCGTATTCTGTCTCTCTCTCCCTCTCTTTACTATTGTTGTACTCCCAGTTCTTATAGAACAGTCTGTGCCTGTCTGTCTGTGTGTCTGTCTGTCTGTGTGTCTGTCTGTCCGTGGTCAGAATGTGTTCCACGCGCTCCAGACAAAATTTCTGGGCCGATCTTTCTGAAAATTTGTAGGTATGTTCATTATGGGTCATGGATGATCCCCGATATTTTTAATATACCAGAACAGCCGTTACTAACGGCTGTAACGGCCCAAAACGGTTTTGTCTTCTACATGGAGTATCTCAGAAAGTACTTGGCTGATTTGTAAGCGGTTTGAATGATCTTGTAACAAATCGGAGCCTCTTTCCATATGTAAGTAATGTAACGCTGAAAATCGATTAACAACAACCGTGAAAAACCGTTATTTTGCCGTTGTTTCTTGTATATAGGTGGATTTTAATTAAATTTGGTGTGTAGAAAGGTTATCACACACAAATGGCACGTCTATGTAGTGTTTCCAAAATTTGATCGTGTTAAACCGTTATTGTTGATATATTCTCCGATTTGGATGAAATTTGGTATGTACAACAGGCTTTAGCCCAGTGAGGACTATAATACCAGTTTCAAAAGTGTACATCGGTTATATAACCGTTAAGACCGTTACCGTTATTTTGCCGTTTTTTTTTTTTTTTTTTTTTTTTTTTTTTTTTTTTTTTTTTTTTTGTATAGTAGTTTTCAATTGAATTTGGTATATAGAGAGAGGTTATCACACACAAAATGGTACTTCCATCTTGTGTTTCAAAATTTGACCGTTAAAAACCGTTATTTTTGACATATTGTCTGATCTGGATGAAATTTGGTAGGTACATAAGCTTTAGCCCAGTGAGGACTAAAATACCAGTTTCATATGTGTACTTCCGTTAAATAACCGTTAAAAACCGTTATTTTGCCGTTATTTCTTATATATTGGTGAGTTTTAATCAATTTGGTATATAGAAAGGTTATCACACTCAAATGGCAGTTCTATATAGCGTTTCAAAGTTTGACCGTTAAAAACCGTTATTCTTGACATATTGTCCGATTTGAAAAATCATGGGTATTTTCATAGTAAACATGCTCTTGATATGTACACACGTATTCAAGATAAACTGGGAGTACATTTATATGCTTTGCATCTTATTTTCTCTTCATTTTCTCTCCCTCCTTTCTGTCTGTCTCTCTGTCTGTCTACTATCTGTCTGTCTGCCTGTTTGTCTGTCTGACTATTTAAATATTTCTCTCTCTGTCTCTCTCTGTCTCTGTCTCTGTCTCTCTCTCTCTCTCTCCCTTTCTCTCTCTCTCTCTCTTCTCTCTTTCTCTCTCTCTTTCTGATCTGTCTCTCTCTCCCATTTCCCCTTTATGTCTTCGCCTTGTCTCTCCTCTCTCTTCTGGCTCTCTCTCTCTCTCTCTCTCTCTGTATGTCTGTCTCTCTCTGGCTGGTCAGCTGCTGGCTCTCTCTCTCTCTCTCTCAATGCCGCTCCTCCCTTCCCTCTTAAGGGAAGCAATACATTTCACTGACAAACAGGATGGGGATATCTACTCGATTACGAGAGTGTTAAGGTTTTTGCCTATGTGGAGGCATATGTTGGCAGTGAATAACCAGGAACCATTGGCAAACCTGATTGAGCGCCCGCGTAGAATGAAACAGCTGTCGGTTGCTGAGCCACTGACCTCGCCTGTGAAGTCCACTTGACGCACAGAGCTGTCACTGGACGAGAAGGATTATGTGCCCTCAGATCCCTCTCTCTGCCTTTCTATCCCTTTTCCTGGAACTGGAGGAGAAGATTTTATTCCCTCAGATCCCTCTCTCTCCTCTCTCTATCCCTATCCCTTTTCCCTGAACTGGAGGAGAAGATTTCCATTCCCTCAGATCCCTCTCTCTGCCTTTCTATCCCTTTTTTCCTGGACTGGAGGAGAGATTCCATTCCCTCAGATCCCTCTCTCCTTCCTCTCTATCCCTTTTCCTGAACTTGGAGGAGAAGATCCATTCCCCCCCCTAGATCCCTCTCCCTCTCTCTGCCTTTCTATCCCTTTTTCCTGGAACTGGAGGAGAAGATTCCGTTCCCCCCATCCCGTCTCTCTGCCTTTCTATCCCTTGTTCTAGGAAACGCCAACCTGTCACATCTGGTGATAAACATACGCTGCACGTGCACCCTTCTCCACGATGGTTTCTACGCTTCACCACATTCCCTTTCTATCCCTTTCTCCACGAAAAAACCGAGTCCGTCACAATCTGGTTATAAAACCTCAACTTGCCAAGGCCTCTTTTTGCTCCATCCTTCAGCTCTCTCTCCTCTCTCTCTCCTCCCTCTCTCTCTCTCCCGCCACCTCCCTCCTCCTCCCTCCCTCCGACTCTCCTCCCTCTCTCTCGTCCCTCTCTCACCTCTCTCTCCGAGTCTCTCCTCTCTCTCTCTCATCTCCTCTCCTCTCTCCGTCTCTCTCTCTCATATGCATGTTTACTGAAACTTCTATTATGTCGTTATCATGTCAGAGTTCTCCTCTTGATTTTTTTCTTTTCTTTCTTTCTCTTTCTTTCTTTTCTTTTTTCTTTTTCTTTCTTCTCTTTCTTCTTTCTCTACATTTTTCGTTTTTCTTATCTCTCTTTCTTCTTTTTGTCTTCCTTTCTTTCTCTTTCCTCTTTTCTTTCTTTCTTCTTCTCTTTCTTTTCTCTTTCTTTATCTTTCTTTTCTTTTCTTTTGCTTTCTCTTTCGTTCTTGCTTTCTTCTTGTCTTTCTTTCTTTCTTTTTCTTTTTTCTCTTTTCTTTCTTCTTTCTTTCTTTCCTTCTCATTTCTTTCTTTCTTCTTCTTGGGGCTGTTCTTTCTTTCTTTCTTTCTACTTCTGCTTTTTCTTTTCTTTCTTTCTCCTTTCTTATCTGTCTCTTCTTTCTTTCGCTTTCATTCTTTCTTGCTTCTGCTCTTTCTTTCCTCCTTCTTTTCTTTTCTTTCTGTCCTTTCTTTCTTCCCCCTTTTCCTTTTTGTCTTTTGGTTCCTGCCTTCGCCCTCCTTTGTGGTGCATGTCTTCTCCGCCTTTCTTTCCCCCGTCCTTCCTTTCTTCCTCCTTCTCCTCTTCTCTTTTTCTTTATCAGTGATTGCCTATCACCTCGCGCCAGCCATTTTTTTTTTCTTGTCTGGACCTGGCTGTACAGAAACCTCCCTGTCCAATGATCGCTCCTCACGGTCATGAGTGCAGGCTTATCTGTAGGACGCACGAAGAACTAACGACTACATGTATATCATAGCCTACCCACCTGCCAGCATGGCTCCCATGGCGCTGTGATCAATGTGTGACGACAAACACGGTATTTTGCTGTAC
>JADBJO010004104.1:148883-158883 GCA_016801955.1 Conus betulinus | reverse complement strand
CAACGACATGTAAAGAAGCCATCAAGAAGCAGAAATGATAGTCGAGACGTGAAGAACAAAAAAACGTGGTGGGAGAGGGGGCAAGAAGAGGGGAGAATGGGCAACAGAGGAGACAGACAGACAGACAGAGGACAGACAACAACAGAGAGATGGGGTGGGGATGAAAGGATTGGAAGGTAATGGGAAGCGTTTTTTCAAACCCGATGACCGAGTGACAGTCAGATATCACATATCTAGTGTCTGTTACAGTGAACACACAGGCAGCTTTTCTCTTCTTTCTCTTCCTGTCCAAGTTCCGCACATGACGGTCTGTAATTGGTGATTTGTTTGCATGGTGTTAGCATACTTAGTGAGAGTGAGAGTTTTCCTTTTTCCCCCTTTTGTTTTGCACTTTGTAAGCTTAATATTTTACGTCACTAAGATGCTTCTGTGAAAACATATCCGTAATCTATCTATGGCATGCGTATATATGCTTACAGAGAGAGGAGAGAGAGAGAGAGAGAGAGAGAGAAGAGAGAGAGAGAAGAGAGAGAGAGAAAGACAGACAGACAGACAGGACATAGGCTAGGCAGAGGCAGAGACAGAGAACAGAGACAGAGACAGACAGAGATGTGTCTATATCTCTGTTCATCTGTCAATCTGTCTAGCTTTCTATCTATCTATCTAGCTATGCAATATGTACATATGTACAGAGAGAGAAATTATGACACTTTATGAACTTTGATATTTTATTGTCATTACCAAATGAGGGTCTTTTGACAAGGAGGGAGGGTAACAGAACAAACAAAAAAAAAAAAAAAAAAAGACTGACTCGACTCGACCATCCCACTCAAATGAATGATGTCATTGTATTTTACTGATCTCTTCCACATGCGATGAATGATAATATTTCATTCAGATATCTCTTATAATGTATTATCTTAAACTTCACTATCCTTCATCTGCCTAATTTTCAATGCTTCCCGAAAAATGAACAATTTGTCCGCACTTCATTATAAGCAGTACAGTGGAACAGAAAGTGTTCTTCGTCGTCAATAATATGTCTACATGCAGGACAAGGAGATTCTGTGGATGTTTCACATTCAAACCATCTTTTGTTTCGCATTAAAACCTAAAGTTCTCAACCTAAATCTTGCGTAATTATTTCTGTGCCATCTATCTGTTATGACACTGAGAAAACTTTTCAGGATGGAACACATTCTTAAATGAGAAAAACCAGCGATATTTTTCTTTACTTTCCATATCTGAGTGCCAATTCTGTTTAAAAAGAACAATAAGCCTGTCTTTAAATTCCGCAATGAACTGTTGCTCATTTCCTACTTCTTCCTGGGTCATCCCACACTATTCCAAAACCCTGTTCTGAAAGGACTTTCTTTACTTTATAAGCCCAGTTTTCTTTTAACCTTTACCTTTTTTTTCCATTTCTAAAAGCATCATATCATAGGCTTGCCTGCTGAAACGGGACTGGGGTAGCTTTCAAGATCTTCAACCAGTACTTAATACATTTCACAAATGTGAAAAAATCATTTCCAAGATATTTATATGAATACTAACTACTTGAACATCTGCATTTCCATAATAAGACCATTTTTTCATACTGACAATGATAGGTGACCACCCATTCTAAAGACCACTATATTCGTCTTATCCAAGTTAACTGATAAACCTAAGCGGTCTGCTTCTTCTTTCAATACATTTAGTTGGTTTTGCAAACCTACCTACTGTTCCGGACAGGAGAACACATCATCAGCATACAGTAGTAAAAACTAATTCAACTGCTTCAGGTATCATCCGGATACCATGTCTTCCTTTGCGGGACAATCCACACCCCGCCAGTTCGTTTATGAAAAAACAGAAAAACAACTGTGGACTTAAGCAAGCATCCTTGTTTTACCACCCACTCCATTTGGACAATCAAAATACTCGGGAATACTCACTCTTCACACGCACACATGCAAGCACTGAGTTGTAGACCCCTCTAATAGCCATGTATAATTTACTATTAACCTCATTTTTACGGAGTAGAGCATTCCACAGAGCATTTCCGATTTACCGAGTCAAAGGCTTTCTTGAAATCTACAAATGCAATGTACAGTCTTCGATTTGCAGAGAAGATGTTTCTGAATCAAAGAATATCTGTGTAAATATATGGTCTATGGTGCTGAGAGATGTACAACTATGAGAAGAGAGAGACAGACAGAGAGAGAGCGAGGACAGAGAGAGAGTGAGAGAGAGACTTAGAGCTAGGTAGAGAGACTCCCGATGATGAGGGAGAGGACAGAGAGAGATGATTTTGAAGAGAGAGAATTGGAGATTTGAGAGAGAGACGAGAGAAAGATACCATTAAATCTCATTCAACGCCATGCTAAATGTTGGCACACACTGAGCTATTTCCATCTTCTTATATATGTTCTTTCTTCCTTCGCGCTTCTTTCATTACTAAGTGAAGTAGTTAGGGGTTAGGTTGACGTGCAGAGGAATTGTGGAAGCAGCTTGATAATAGTGTGGTGTGTTTGTGTGCTTGCGTGCGTGCGTAGCTAGTACGTGCGTACGTGGGTGCTTTGCGTGTGGTTACATATATATATATATATAATATATAATGATATATATATATATATATATATAGTTAAAAATAGGATGGTAAAAGGAAGTTTTAAAAATCAACAAGATCTGTTTCGAGCGGCTGGCTCTCCTCAGGATTTTCTCCCCAAGGGGGTTTGAGCACTTTAAAGAATTTTATTAGGCATTTTATTGGTATTTCTTTAATATATATATATACTATATATATAATATTATATCTATATATAATATATAGATATATATATAGGATATTAATCTAAATATCTGTAGTGTGTGTGTGTGTGTGGTGTGTGTACTGGGTGTGCTGTGTGTGTCGGCGGTGTGACGTGTGTGGTGTGAGAGTGCGTGTGTGTGTGTGTGTGGTGTGTGGTGTTTGTGGGTGTGTGCTGTGTTGTGTGTGTGTGTGCTTTAGGGGCGAGGCGGGGGGGGCGGGCGGAGGAGCGGAGGAGATTGACCAGACAATGACAAAGACGCTGTTTATACAGACAACTGAGTGGGACTAAGACCACCTGCGGACCCTAGCTCCACGACCATTCACCCCGCCAGATTTGCCACCCCTCCTCTCCTGACCCACTGATAAACGCAGAGGGACGCAAGGCGTTACATGTGGTCATGGGATGTCGTCACTTGGCCTATGGCTACCTCTTTCACCACCAGATTGCGAGCTTTTGTAGCTCGCAGGTCAACTTTGACACTCAAGTTGTCTGACATATGCGCTTCCTCTCTGGAGAGCGAGCGAGCTCCCCTGAGGAGAGAGAGAGACCTTGAGGAGAGAGAGAAGACTTGAGACAGAGAGAGGAGAGTTAATTTCGGCTAAGCCGAGGGAGGGACCACACAATCCCTAACAGTTGAATTCTTCACCTTCGACGCCAAGACTATGTTCTACCTCCTACCTCTCTATCCTCTCTTCTCTTTCTCTCTCTCGATGCCCTCCGCTCTCTTCTCTCATCTCCCACACCCGCCCACACTCACACACACACCTCTCACAAACCTCCCTCCACTCTCACCCGCACACCATTCAAATACATCACCAACCAAAACCACAAACACTCTTCCACACCATACACGGACATCACACAGGAGAGGGTTACGTAAGCACAAACGCACACACACACACATTTTCACACACTCTCCTCTCTCCTCCCCTTGTCTTGTTTCTCCTCCTCTCTCACCGCACTCAACGCACTCTCTCTCTCTCACTCCTCTCAAACTACACATTTGAGCACACACACCACACACAGGACACACACTTGTCGCGCGCGCGTCCTCACAATTTAACAGTTAAGCCGTTCCTTACATGAAAGGCTTCACGTCCACGGTTGCACTGTCGATCCTCCGTTTCTCCTCACACACACATACATAAACACCTCTCTTTTGCTCTCGTCCACTCACTCTCTCTGCTTCTCTCCTCATTCTGGATACCCGATCACTTGTTCACACCACACCTGCACAATCACGTGCCTCACACGCAATGTCACAGCAGGTCACACAACACTAACTACCCAGTTAAACACACGTTATTTTCAGGGGGATAGGGCTGAATAATGACACACACACAGACAACCCCACACACACTTACAGCGTCGCGCTGCGCGCCGCACGCCCTAGACCCCCCAGTGTTCCGCCAGCCACAGCAACCACTGTTCGCAGCAAAGGAAAGAAATAAAAATGAGAAGAACACAGTAGTAGCGTATTACCTTACAAAACACATTTCCAACAAGGGACAGGTGTTTTATATCTTGTGATTATTATTGCATTGCACGCATATTATAAATAATAAAAATCCCATGCATACCCAGTGTAGAAGGACCCCCGCGGCGCGTTTGCTCACACTCTCCACATCTGTCCTTGCTCTCACGGCGCGCGCAAAATCAAACAAAATCTCTAAATTTCCCGAACTGGGCTCGTCGTCCAGCAACACTTACTACACACTGACACACAAATCACAAACACGCGCCCGGGCGGCGCACACGCCTAACGACAAAAACGCAACAACACAACCCAACATCAGTCACACAACAAACACAAACACACACACACACCACACACAAAACCACACCACACACACAGCAGCACAAAAACAAATGCAAACGCGTACACACAAAAAACACACAAAAAACACACACACAACCCCCAAACACACAAACGCGTACAAAATAAAAACCCTTGCGCTCAAACATGCACTGCACACACACAAACCCACACAGCACCACAACAAACACAAACACCACAACACAAAAAACACAAAAACACAAAAAGCAACCACCCTAAACACATCCCGAAGTTGTCCCTGCAAAAAAAAATGAAAAAAAAAAAAAATCCCATCTCAAAAAATAAAAATGTTTAAAACAACATCAATTTTCAAAAAAAAACCCGAAAAACGTTTAAAAAAACTGAAAAACGAATACGCAAACTCTCCATCGCTCCGGCTAAAAAAAAATCGATCAACTCTCTGAAATCACTTCAATCAGTCTTATGAAAAAAAAACTTAAGAAAAATGAACAAACGCAAAAACAAACAAACACACAGCTCAAAGGAGCATAGAGAGAAAGCAGAAAAGACAGCGAAAGAGAAGAGAAGAGATTGTTGGTGAAGACGTGTTGGGGGGTTGGTATCGAAAAAAAAACGTTAACAGTGAATTAAAAATCACTTTATAGAGAAAAACACTCACGCCTAAATTCGGACAGTAATATAAAATAAAAATTTCCCCCTGTTCCAGCAAAGGAAAAAAGTTAAAACGGTATTCAAATGCAATTGCAGGACGTCGCAATCGCATTCCGAAAAAAAAAAAAAAAAAAAAAAAAAAAACCAAGAGCAGAAAATGTTCTTTAGCTGAATGCAAAAAACACGTCATCAGCAATTCAATGTGCGGCAACTCCATACTCACCCCCCCCCCCCCCCCCCCAACCCACCACCACCACCATCACCCCCACCCCACAACATCCTTTCCTTGCCAACTTCTCTGTTTACCAGTCAAGTGAACAGTCCTTCCCCGTCCTTCTTTGTTGTGCTGAGGGTTTTTACAAGTAAGTTCACGCGTTCGTCGCGTTCACTTCGCGCACGCGAGCACACATACCTCCTCCCCACCCTACACGGACTCACACACGCACGCACGCACGCACGCACTCATGCACGCACGCGAGCGCGCGAGCGCTTACACACGCACACACACACACACACCCACACACACACACACACACGATCGACCCCCAACACACACACACACATACATACACACACACACACACACACTAATACACAGACATGCACACGTACACACACACACACACACACACACACACACACACACACACACACACACACACACACACACGCACGCACGCACGCACACACGCACGCACACGCACGCACGCACACACACACACACACACACACACAAACACACACACACACACACACATATCGACCCCTCACACCCTCTTTCCTCCATCCCACCCGCCACTATACTAGAGCGTAGTATTCGTGCCCCGCTCTCCCGCTCCCCTCTCAGCTCAGTCCACCCATGCAGCTAACAGCCAGGGATGGGTGAGCGCCCAGGGACAAACCGCCTTTGCCACAATCCCCCAAACACCAAGGGCCACAGTCGGCACATGGGCCAAGTGGACCCTACACTCCACCACCTTCATGACTGCTTGGTCATGAACCCTGACTTTGTGGGGGAGGGGGGGAGATGGGAGAGGGATGAGGGGAGTGGGTGTGGGTTGTGGATGGGAGTAGAGAGATGGAATGTGATGAAGGGATGAAGAAAGTTGGGGGGGGGGGGGGTGGTGAGTGGAGGTTGGGTGTCAGCTTCCATCCCTGCTGTTCTTTGCATCGAAAGAAATCCTTAAACATACACATGTAGCTAGAAAGATCTGAACACACTATGAGCACAAAAAGCGAGCAGTAATTGGTCTATGGCAACAGCTACATCCATGAAACGTTAGGCAATCGTTTGATCTACATGTAGAATTCTATCTACTGACTGTAACCTGGTCAAGCATAGCGGATTATATGTTCTTCGGATGCCTTGTAGACGAAAAACAGTAGTATATTTGTGATCAACAACAAGAAAATAAAATAAAAATTAAAAAAAAAAAAACCATATCACCTTAGTTTGCAGACCAGTCACTGTTTCCGATATCAATGCAACATCGTCAGCTTTGGGCAAAAGGAACATTTACAATATATCCTCTATAAACCTGCGTCCTATGATTACGACAGGATTTGTCACTTCTTGTGTCAATTCGTTTATGAATGTATAGAATGAAAGTGGGCTTCAAACATCGCCTTGCTTAACGCCAGCAGTGCATCAAGTGTATTCCTTTTTTGAAGCACTTCATCGAACATTTAACATCCCTTGCTAAGCACCAGATGTATACATTTTAATATATTCCGTTTTAGAAACAACACATCGAGCATTTGACCTCCTACACTCATACATATATTTTCTCATTAGCACGATAGGAATACAAGAAATACTTGCTCAAAATCGATAAAAGCAGCAGATAGCTTACGATTCAGTCAACACTGCTTTGAGAGAGAGAGAGAGAGAGAGAGAGAGAGAGAGAGAGAGAGAGAGAGAGAGAGAGAGAGAGGCCTGTTAGGTTGCCCGTTGTCTGCTGCTTCGATGTTCGTGCTTTTATTCGTACACTTTCTAACCTGTGCATTGACACAGCAGCAAGCTGGCAACCTCACAGACAAAACTGCTCCCATCAACACCCATCAAGGATTCACCCTGACCTTCGCTGTATCTCGTTCGCAAAGACATCCACGACAGAACCCCTTGTGAGTCTGTTGGGCTGTGAGAATAACAATGCAAGTGTAGACACCTCTACAGCAGGCTACATAAGCATCACAAACTTTTCGGCCCACAACAAGTAAAAAAACAACGACACGCCATCCCCCTCTAATCCCAGCATCCCCTCCTCTTCCCCTCCTCCAACCACACCTACTAGCCTACCCTCCTCTTCTTCCGCTCCCTCTCTTTGCTAGGTAACTCCTGTTTGTTAGGGTCTGCGATGGATGAGCGCTCACGAACAAACTGTGTCTCTACCGGCCAGACACTCAGTGCGACAGTGCGTACGTCGTCTCAGCACTACGCTTCTACGAATCTCGGTTGCTTGACCATGAAGTGGAGGATACGTTCCATTCAGCGTCACTGTTTTCCCCTTACCTTTCTCTGGTTGGCTCGGCCTGCATAAATCTCTCGTTCACTCAGCGCTGCTTTTTTCATGCATAACTTATTTAGAATTCACTTTTTGTTACTACTACCATCTCCCTGCATTAAGCACTACTAAGCAGTGGCAAATAAGCAATACTTTTAGCCACATGTTTTGTTGGTAGGTCGATGTGCAATACGTTTTGTAACATGTATTGTTGGTAGGTCAATGTGCAATACTTTTTTGTAACATGTATTGTTGGTAGGTCAATGTGCAATACTTTTTTGTAACATGTATTGTTGGTAGGTCGATGTGCAATACTTTTTTGTAACATGTATTGTTGGTAGGTCGATGTGCAATACTTTTTTGTAACATGTATTGTTGGTAGGTCGATGTGCAATACTTTTTTGTAACATGTATTGTTGGTAGGTCGATGTGCAATACTTTTTTGTAACATGTATTGTTGGTAGGTCGATGTGCAATACTTTTTTGTAACATGTATTGTTGGTAGGTCGATGTGCAATACTTTTTTGTAACATGTATTGTTGGTAGGTCGATGTGCAATACTTTTTTGTAACATGTATTGTTGGTAGGTCAATGTGCAATATGTTTTTGTTACACGTATTGTCGGTACGTCATTCTGCAGTACTTTTTACTACATGTGTTGTCAGCAGGTCGATGTGCAAGACTTTCTGTTACATGTATTGTCGGTAGATCAATGCACAATACTTTATGCTACATGTAATGTCCGCAGACGATCTGCATTACATTTTGCCACTTGTATTGTCGGTAGGTCATTCTGCAATACTTTTTGCCACTTGTATTGTCGGTAGGTCAATCTGCAATACTTTTTTTGTTACAGATATTGCCGGCAGGTCGATCTGCAACATATTTTGCTACATGCATTGTCGCTTAAAGTTCCATAGATGTGAGGTTCATCGGGTCTGGGGAATGGTATGTCTAGAGAAGGACCCAGATTCTCTTCTTCCGCCTCCTGAACCTTCCCCTACCTGAATCAGGTACCCCGTTAGCGCCTGGTGAACACAGAGGATCTTTATCCCGTAGCATTCCAACCCCACCAGCGTTCGAACTCACAGCCGTCAGCGCCGGAGGCCAAAGCTTTAACCATGTGACGATGAATCCGCTGTTGAGTCAGTGCTAATTTTCTGTACTTCATGCTACGTGTATTGCTGTTTCCCTCACTTTCCCTATGTCTATAGCTCAGTGACAACTAGTTTGCCACTCCTGCGGTTGTCCTGTCTTGCCACTCCTGCGGTTGTCCTGTCTGTATAATTTATTCAACGCTTTTCCTCCACTCTGATGTAAACATGGTTTATTCATCGCTATTTCCAACTCCGTCCGCTTCCCTCCTCCCCCCACTTCGTACTTTCTCACATCCATCATTCAGTCAACATTATTCTTCCTACCTTTTGCCACATGTGTCGCTCAATCGCCAGTACTTCCACCTCCTCCACGCCACCCTTCCTCCTCCTCCTCGTGTTTTCACACTTTCACGTTCAGTCACCATTACTTTTTCCTATTTTTGGCTACACGTCTTGTTCTATCAACAGTACTTCCACCACGACCCCCCCCCCCCCCCCCCCCCCCACCCTCCTCTTGGTATTTTTCACACAAGTTTCGTTCAGTAAAACTATGCTTTGTCTTACGTTTTGCGTCGAGTACAAGAGAACGACTGTTCTTGTTCTTCTTCTTCTTTTTTTTTTTTAAGAGAATAACAGAATTATTTTTCAACAAGTAGCGTTCAGTCAACTAAACTTTAACCTACGTTTTGCAACGAGTACATGAGGAGCACAGGGTTTTGTGTTTGTTTTGAGAATATAATAGAATTTGAACAAGTAGCGTTCAGTCAACTTTACGTTCATCCTACGTTGTACTACCAGTACATGAGGACCACTGGGGTTTTGACTTTGTTTGGAGATGATAACAGAATTATAGTAAGTATATATCCACTTGATGCCAGGGTTTGGCCAACACAACAATCGAGATCCTGCCATGGTGCAAACTGCTCACGACCTATCCAGACTATTGACGTTAGCGCTCAAACAACATAAGAATCACTTAATTGTTAGTAATTAAAGAAAAGGAACGTAGAGGGTTAAAACTTCATCAGAAACACATTTGTGATGACTGGGTGTATAACGACACACGCGTCCGGACAAGCATAGGGCCTCAGTACTGTTGTGCACGAAGAGCCTGAGCGCGACAAAGAACATTGAATACAAAAACCGTCTGCCAAA
>JADBJO010004104.1:128883-131383 GCA_016801955.1 Conus betulinus | reverse complement strand
TTCCTCGGGGTTCTGTTATTGCACCTTTATTATTTACCCACCAATGTAGTGCAGTATGCAGATGATATTGCCATTTGGATTAATACTTCATTAAGGAAGCACTCGAATAAAAGGGCAGTAAAATTTGTACAGACAATGTATCAAGGAGAATTGGACAGACTGTCTGCTTACATGAAAGAGAACGGTCTTGAATTATCTGGTGAGAAAACTTGTTTAATGCTTTTTAATAATGGCGAAAACCCAAAGGCTGTGCCCAACCTTATTCTTGACGACAATGTTCTACAATATAAGCAAACAGTCAAGTTCTTAGGAGTGTTTTTAACACCGAAGCTGAACTGGAAAAGCATATATTGGAAATTTGATAGATAAAGCTAGGAAAAGATTAAATTTGCTCAAAATTATATGTTGTCAACCATGGGGTCAAGACTGTACCGCACTTTTACATTTATATACATCGTTAGTTTGATCAAAATTAATATATGGACAGGAAGTATACTTCTCTGCATCTAACTACTACCTTTTAAAGAAACTGCAAAGCTTAGATAGTAAAGCTTTAAAATTAGCTTTGGGTGTTCCAGTGCACACAAACACAATGAAATGCTATAAGGAGACAAACATTTTTTACCTCTTAATGAACAACGAACGTTGGATGTGTCCAAATACGTTGTAAGAGGCCTATCTGTAAAAAAAACTGTTACTGATGAAATTCTTATGGATTCCAACAAGGAATACCCCAAAAGGTCTAAAAATATATACATACATACAGCCAATTAGAAATTTCACTTGTGAGCTTATGTCAGAATGTAGTATTGATATTGATGCAATTTCGGAGGTTCCTATTGTTCCTCAAATGCCCCCATGGGAGCATCTCAACGCAAAAATTGATGATGAATATACTACTTTGAAGAAAGATGACAATGTAAATATTCTAGTAATGAAGTTCGAGAACATCTCGAAAAGACTTATCCAAAATCATTTAAAAATATTTACAGATGGTTCAATAATGGAAACGTCTGACAGTGGTGCTGGATTCACTATACCATCCTTAAATGTGCAAAAGTCTTTCTATCTAGGCAGAGAATTTTCAATTTATACATCAGAACTATATGCAATTATGAAAGCTCTGAATTATATCTTATATGACACGCCAGTATCATTTTATAGTGTGCTATTTTGTGTTGATTCAAAATCAGTTTTACAATCATTAAAGCACTGGAAATCTAAAATTAGAACTGATATTCTTTTTGAAATTAAGCATCTGTTACATTGTTTACTTTCCCGAGGTATAGCAGTTGATTTTTGCTGGGTTCCTTCACATTGTGGCTTAAAAGGGAATGAATGAATAGCAGACAAATTGGCAAAGCAGGGAGCTTGTACAATTTCTGAAACACCCCTTCAACAAAGTCGTAAAATTTTTCTCCGCATGAATTGATCCAGCGATTGGAAAAGAATATGCGGAAGAAACATCTTAATGAGAAATTATTCGTTCTGCCATCATGTCCAAGGTATCTAGCCAGATTAATTCATAAATTACGTTAAATACATGGAATACAAAATATTCACGAGGTATAGCGTGTATATGTCAGGAGAATATCTCAATTCGTCATCTTTTATTTGAATGCCCTATACTAACCCCAGCTTATAAGGAGAAGAATATTTTTTATAAACAATTCTGACAATGTTGATAGTGTGGTAAATAACCCTTGCTTTTTTGATATTGCTTTGGTTATTGCTCAGTCGCCAGTTGCAAAAACTATTGTGAAAAAAGACATTTGAGATATGTGTATTAATAGTGATTTTTTTTTTTTTTTTCTGGGGTGGGGGAAGGTGCCGATAGTGCAATGGAATGTATATTGCAGTTTAAAATTCTAAGATCATCTTGTGATGAAGGAGCTACGAGTAGACTTCATCACTGAATAGTTCTTTACCATTGTTGAACATTATTATTATTATGCCCATGGATACGGGCTTATATTGAAAAGGGACCCAAATAGTCTATGGGACGTCTGCGGAGAAGTGCTTCTCTTGTTGCAGTGCTGACTTTAAAAAAGTATAGTTCTCTCTCTCTCTCTCTCTCTCTCTCTCTCTCTCTCTCTCTCTCTCTCTCTCTCTCTCTCTCTCTCTCTCTCTCTCTCTGTGTGTGTGTGTGTGTGTGTGTGTGTGTGTGTGTGTGTGTGTGTGTGTGTGTGTGTGTGTGTTTGAACGCAGTAAGTTCTTGTACAAAGCCACATTCAGTGGTAGTATCAGTGTGAGCAGTGAAAAGTCCCACTCTAGAATGGTATACGTTTTGAATATATGAGGTTGTGTTTCAAGACCTGTGCTTGACATCAATAGTGGGGAATATGATCAATTAAACACTATAGAGGCCTGCAGCCACAGAACACTTAGCCGCCGTCTTCAATGGATGGTCAACGCTCTGTTGCTTGTTTGAACTGGCAGACCGCAGTCACCATGCTCCTTTCAGGTTCAGATCAGTTCAATGGTTATTTTAACGTCTGTT
>JADBJO010004104.1:106383-118883 GCA_016801955.1 Conus betulinus | reverse complement strand
CTTTCGTGGGAAAAAGCAACTCTTTGCTCATACCTCCAACCCCCTCACCCCTCCCCCTTTCATTTCATTTAATTTTCTTATCTGCTTTGTTTTTTTTTATCCATCTCACCATTCTTTCTTTCTTTCTTTCTTTCTTTCTTTCCATCTTTCGTACCTTTTATCTCTCTTTGCCTTCTTTTTCCTTTCTTTCATTTATATCTTGTTTCTTTCTTCCAAGCTCTCTTTCAAACCCCACCTCCACCCCACTCTTATTATATCCTCCTTACTTCTTTTCTCTTTCTTTTTTTTTTCTTGTTTCTTTCTTTTTATTTTTGTTTGTTTGTTTGTTTTTTACTCCGTCATTTTTTTTCCATTCTATCTGTTTTCTTTCTTTCCCCTCCTCAGCCTGTGATATGCTCCCACGAAAGGGATGTTATGGTGGACATGGAAAAAACGTTTCGTTTTCGTGTTTCCTTTTCATGTAATCCTCAGGTAATGTGTTGGATGGCTGCCCTCCGGACCCCAGACTTGACGTTTGTGGAGTGACGACCGCGTTGAGACAACTTGTCATGATGATGTCTGTGCCCCTGGTTCTTTCATTATTATCCTTGCATGTTGGTTGTAATTCTGTGAGCATGTGCGATTGGTAGAAATGGGACAGCAGTAAAATTCGCGCGCCGGTGTGTGTGTGTGTGTATGTGTGTGTGTGTGTGTGTGTGCGTGCGTGCGTGTGATGCGTGCATGCGTGCGTGCGTGCGTGCATGCGTGCGCACGTGCGTGTGTGTGTGTGTGGAGAGAGAGTGAGAGAGTGAGAGAGAGGAGAGAGAGAGAGAGAGACAGAGAGAGAGAGAGAGAGAGAGAGAAGTTGCGCGCGCGCGCGAGTGTGTGTGTGTGTGTAAGAGAAGTCTCTCTCTCTCTGTGCATCAAAACTGCTGACGGTCTCTGATTGGTTTGAGAAAAAAAAAAAAAAAAAAAAAAAAAGGCCATCGGTCGTTTTACTCTCAGTAGCAGTTCGCAGCGGAGACATTTCAGTCGGTTGCACGGCACAATTGTCTCCCTTCCATATTTTGCCTCCCGGCTCTTTCATAAACTTACATCGTGAGTGATCGACTGTACCTCTGCCCCACCCCAACTTCCATTTATTGGTTTTTTTGTCCATTGTATATTTTTAGATACTTGCTTAATTAACTGATTGATTGATTGATTGATTGATTGATTCATTGATTCATTCATTCATTCATTGAGTCATTCATTTATTCGTTCATTTTATTGAGCCATTCATTCATTCATTCATTCATTTTTCATTCATTTTTCATTTATTACTTTGCACAGTAAGAATATACACTAAGCATCCTTTGATATTCTGTTTTACAATACTACCTTGAGAAAAGCAGAATTTGGGATAGGTGTTGGCTGCGATAAGGGTAAGGAGAACGAGAGGATGCTATAACGTGACGCTGCACGGATAAAAAACGAAGCGTGCTGGAATTTAGAACATACATCATACCATGACTAAAGTGGGCTGTTACGTGTGTCTTGTTTACAGGCCAAAAATACAAATATACACACGAAACTGTGTGTAACCAAAGTTCAATATGCAAGGCACCAAACACACAGGATTCTGTTTTTGACAGCTATCTGGGAAAGTATTGCTCTGTGCACCGTGCCATCAAGGCATGTTAGTGAATGACTGAACATGTCTGCCGGTGACCTTCTCCTCTGCGAGTATCCTGTGCATGCCCAGTCTCTCTCTCTCTCTCTCTCTCTCTCTCTCTCTCTCTCTCTCTCTCTCTCTCTCTCTCTTTCTTTTTTTTTTTGATTCATGACTTACTGCATGGTCTGCAGGATCTTGCATTGCACAGTCGGTCTTGTCCGTACTATACGTCCTGAGAGTGTTCTCTCTCTCTCTCTCTCTCTCTCTCTCTCTCTCTCTCTCTCTCTCTCTCTCTCTCTCTCTCTCTCTCTTCGTTTGTCGGGCTCTTTGTTTGTCGTCTCCGTCTGTCTGCCTGTCTGGCTGGCTCTCTCTCTCTCCTCTCTCTCTCTCTCTCTCTTCTCTCTCTCTCTCTCCTCTCTCTCTCTCTCTTCTCTCTCTCTCTCTCTCTGTCAACATCGTCAAAAATCACTTGGGTGCCAAACTAAAGAACTTCCCTTCAGACATCACAAACTCTGTTAGTGGTGTGCCAGAGACACCGGCTGCCTGCAAACGGCTTCCGTGTCCTTTCTGCAATGCCAGCCCATCGTCGTTTTTTTTTTGTTGTTTTTTTTGTCATTAGTTTTGATTTTTGTTTTTTTTGTTTTAGTTTGGTTTATCCTTCCACTTCCCCCCCTCCCTCCCCTATCACTTCCCTGCAGGACCGTCTCAGCTGTCTTAGCGACGCCATTAGGCCTTCTTACATGTCCATACCAGCGTAGTTCTCTTTATTCCCTGTTGTGATCAGATCTTTATACGGTATGATGATGATGTGCTTCTTGATAGTCTGACGCCCTTGTTTGGTGTTGATATGATCAGTACATCTGATGTTTAGTATCTGGAACTAATACCTTGTTTCCGCCTCTTGGATTCTTCTTTCCGGATCTGCTGTCAAGCAAGTATGTAGGGGGAAAAAATGGGGAATACCAGTGTACACAGGAGCTTGGTGTTGGGTTTCGTGGAGATGTTATCATCCTCCATTCAGATTTTAATCTGGTCAGCGCTGATGCTCTCTCCTTGCCTCCCATGTCTGGTCTGTCTCCCAATGTCTGGTCTAGTCTGGTTTGGTCCTGCCCCCTGGTAGGTTGCCTCTCCCCTTGACTTGGGCACTGGGACTAACTCCATTCCACCTTTCACCCAGAAGGTGCTGCCTGCCGGGCTTTGAACCCTCACCCCGCAGATTAATTAACAAGCAAAACCTCCAGTCACGTGTCTGTCATATCAGTGTGCACAATCTCCTATAATGCATTGAATTAAAATAAAAAATTAAGAACATTGAAAAGAATCTTTTGAAACAAACTTTGATTATTGTTCTGAAAATAATGATATTTATTACATTTAATACATTAAACCCACAACCATGTACCTCTGAACTGATCTAGGTATAGAGACTCATGATTGTGGCTCTATTTTGTCCTTAAATTTCTGAGAACAAGGCTATTACCTCCCTTTTTTCCCAGTCCACCCTAAGTGGGGGTCTGAGTGTTAGTATTTTCGGGCAGAGCATGAACTGAGGTTCTGCGTGCAGCATGCACGTGAAAGATTCCACGACAACACAAGACAATCCCTGAAGAAATCTTATGCAGAAAATCCACCTTGATAAGTAAAGATAAACATACACCATCGTTTTAAACGAAATCAGCGCTGTACGTTCACGACACTCTTTCTCAGTAGAGAGAAGGCAGCCTGATTTTCACACAGTGAAATATGCTGTGACATAACCATGCAATTCAATGCAACATGAAACAACACAATACAATGAAATCATCTGGAGAAAAAGACAAAAATAATACCGGGGTCAATTCTGAGGTGTGGCGACTTACAGACGGCGCGCCTCTCGTGTCTTTGTTATCATTGCGATCATCAGACGGGCGCGTGGTGTGATCCTTGATTCAACAGCCCCCCCCCCCCCCCCCCCCCCCCCTCCCCCTCCCCCTCTCCCTCTCCCCTTCCCCCTCTCCCGTCACCATCAACAGTGTCCAAATTCGGCCCTCACTGTGTAGTTTCCCTGTTTGTTCCCCTTTTCGCCATCACCCCCACCCACCCACCTACTCACCCCTCCCCACCCCCCTACTCACCCCTCCCCACCCCCCTACTCCCCCCCCAACCCCAAGTCCCTGCACCCCTGCCCCTGTCCTGAGCCCGCAGTTCGGAAAGCAGCGTCAATTTTTGCTCAAGGTTTGACCCCTATTCTGTGAGGGTTTGCTCAAGGATTGTCTGACCAATATAATCTCCCTGTCCCCCTCAGTGCGTCGGAAAGCCCCGTGTGTGTGTTCCAGTGTGTGTGTGTGTGTGTGGGTGGGTGCGTGCGTGCGTGTGTGTGTGTGTGTGTGTGTGTGTGTGTGTGTGTGTGTGTGTGTGCGCGCGCGCGCGCGCGCGCGCATGTGAATGAGAGATACTACAGAGGCAACCCTGACTGGCAAGCTTTGAACTGACGTCAGAGTTTGTACTGACGTCAGCCCTACTGGACTAATGTCCGTAGTCATAGGACTGGAATGATGTGGCAAAAATCCTTTGACCCCTTAACCCCGTCTCCCTCTCTCTCTCTCTCTCTCTCTCTCTCTCTCAGGTTCAGTACTACAGAAGAAACCTCCCAGCCAGATCCGACGTGACCAGCAGAGAGCCCGACAGCAGCAAGAGAGGCAGGCAAGTGGACAACATGATGAAGCTTCTGCATCTGTTTTGAACACTCCGTCTTCGACCGATGCAAGACTTGAAAATCTGTGTGAATATGACCCAGAAACGGAACACACAGTGGCTACACACTCGGGTCATGCGGTTAGCTTGGATAATCCAGTAAGATCGGAGAATGATACTTTGCGCCTGAACGATTGTGCTGAAACATGTGAGTACATCGATAGCCCTGTCCTCTCTCCACCAGCTGACACGGACATCGAACCTGTCTATGAAAACCTCGTGGCAGGTTTCAGTACAAGTGTCGTTAAAAGTTATGTTGCCACTCTGACCGAAAAATCTGTCCAGAGACACTTGAGAGACAAGAGCAGAAACAAGTTATTCAGAAAAATCGCTCTTGATCGTTCCAGTGGAACAGACATACTACTCTGTGAATCGGACGATCTGGTGTTGGAGGTTCCGTGTACGCCAAATGACAGTGACTGTTCGTTCTGGTTTGTGAAGCAGGATGACAGACACATGTTGGCAGAGGAGCGGACAAAAACTGGCCAGTCTCCGCCGAGGAAAACGTGTGTCAGCAGAACACAACACGCTGACATCCAGGCACGTGCTGCACGGACGCTGGAGACGCTACAACGGCCTGATCCTCTTCTACCTGGGATGACAGCCTGGGCTCAAGACTCACGCTGCAGACGGAATCATCATGACCAGTGCCTTACCAGTGACATCAAATATGTCAGAAACTGTGTTGGGGAAAGGGACAAGTTTGTGTGTCACGGTTCCCATGTCAGACGAACATGTACAAGTTATTTCTGTCATGGTGGATCGAATCGAATTGCTAAGGAAGCTGTACTGCTTTAAAGCAATAAATCATTTCGTTTGTTCGTTCGTTCTCTGTCTTATTTTGCATTGTTGACCCTACTCAGGGCGACGACTGGATATGCGAAAAAAAAAAAGCACACTAGTTCTATCTGTCATCCTCGCAAATACAGACTTTTGTCGCTTCTTGTCTCGTCTTGTCTTGTCTTGTCTTGTCTTGGTGTTTGTGTCTCGTCTCTCTCTCTGTCTCTCTCTCTGTCTTCTGTCTCTCTCTCTCCCTCTCCCCCTCTCTCTCTCTCTCCGTTTCTCTCCTCCATCTCTCTCTCCCTCTACCTCTCTCTCTGTCTCCTCGCCTCTCCTCTCCTTCCCCCTCTCCCCCTCCCCCCTCTCCCCCCCCCTCCCCCCCCTTCTCCCTCCCCTCCCCTCCCCCCTCCTCTCTTCTCCCTCCCCCCCTCACTCCCCCCCCCTCTCCCTCTCCCTCCTCCCCCCTCTCTCATGTCTCTAACCAATGTCCCCCCCTCCGTCTCCCCCCCCACCTGCCTTTCTATCTTGCTTCACAGCCTCGTTCAAAATACACCAAATGTGGGGGTTCTGCCGTTGTTCTCATTAGCTTCTATCTGCTCAAGCACGTTTCTCCACCAGCAGCAAAAACGTCTCTCAGGATTTATAAAATCTCTCTCTCTCCCCTCTCTCTCTCTCTCTCTCTCTCTCCTCTCAATCGCATGAGTTGTACGATGTTTATCGGTCATATAGCCAGTCTCTCGTTCGAAGTCCCTACCTCTGTGTAATTAAACATGTTAACATCCGCAGGTTACTTTCACGGTTTCGGTTAGGAATGTCGCCTTTACGATGCCACTTTTTACGATATACTAACCGCAATAGAAACTATGACATTTTCTGTCCTCACTGTAAGAAGCACCGCAAACTGAGCTTCATTTTCGACTGGTTTGTCCGTTGTACAAGAAGTTGCGCCTTGAGTTGATTCCAGCTGAATATTACAAACACCCCTTCTCTAGGTAGCCTGGTCAATTGAGACTACTATTACGATTGTTCGGTAATTTCATTTCTAGAGCAATGGCTGTAGGAACAGAGCAATTATTGCTGCAGTTGCTTCATGAATGTCTTCTTTGTTAACTTTGAACACCATTCAGCTGAGTTTTCGTTACGAGTGGCTTGAACCGATTTATTTTGACCGTATTCACTCACTTTGAGATGGGCCTGTGACCTGTCAAATAAAATATTCTGAGTTCTGAGTTCTCTCTCTCTCTCTCTCTCTCTCTCTCTCTCTCTCTCTCTTATACTGACTTCTACCCCAACCCAATCTTAAAAAAAAAAAAAAAAAAATTAAGACATTAAGAAGAAAGTGTGACTCCGTATACTTCGACTATGTTGGCATTCCTCTTAACCACAACAAGAATCAAACACACACTTCGATCGATTCTACTCATATTGCAGAGATCAGTTGTCAGTCAATACAGGTATTCTTCATGGTTAAAACAAATTCTATTTCCACGACTATGTTCAGAGACTTGTCTTCCTCGATCTGTTTTTATGGCTATTTTTGTGCGTTTTGAAGGAGAAGGAATCAGAAGAGCCTGGGAAGTATGTAGGGACCAAGGAGGAGGGGGGGGGGGGATTCCGGAGGGAGGGGCGTTCATTATCATTTGTAGAAAATGAGAGGCGATTTCAGCGTTTGTGGACTTGATTTCCTAAGGTGAAAGCCATATGAAAGATGCGTGTACAAATGAATGAGAATGCACGCGTGTGTGCTCACATACCCGCACGCGTGTGTGTGCGTGTGCGTGTGTGTGTGTGCGTGCGTGCGTGCGTGCGCGCGCGCGCGCGCGTGTGTGTGTGTGTGTCGTGTGTATGTGTAATGTGTGTTGTGCGCGCGCGCACACACACACACACATGAGCGCGTGTCCGTATGTTGTGTGTGCACACGTGTTGCGTGTGTTTGTGCGTGTGCGTGCGTGCTGAGTGTGAGTGTGTGTGTGTGTGTGTGTGTGTGTGTGTGTGTGTGTGTGCGGTGCGTGCGTGCGTGCGTGCGTGCGTATGCGTGTGTGTGTGTGTGTGTGTGTGTGTGTGTGTGTTCTGTTGTTGTTGTTGTTGTTGTTGTTGTGTGCGTGACTATGAGGGTAAACATGTCACAAGGGAGTAAAAAAAAAACTGTGTATCACGGCAAAATGGCTCGTAACATGGCGTTTTCCTATCAAAACTTTTGCTACCGCGTCTTCTCATCCTTTACAACAAGCTCGAGAGCTAGCAGAACAAAACAAAGAAAGACAGAAGCAAACGAACACTCGCTTCGTGGAATATGTTAATACCAGTATGTTAATGTACCAGTGAACATGGCGCCTCAGAATAACGCGTGATCGCGGGGGTTTGAAGGGAAATTGTAACAGACGACAACTGGACACACGTGTTTTCACACCCATTATTATTATGATGATGATCCTCATCTTCATCTCTTCCAGGAAACTGACCATGAAGGTGCAAGGATGAAACGAAAAAAAACCAAAAACAAACAATCAAACAAAACAAAACAAACAAACAAACAAAAAAAAAACAGTAGGCCAGACTATGCAGCATGCTTACGCGAAATTTGCCGCAAATATAAATAAATGATAAGAAATTAACAGATGAATAACTGAACAAAGAAAAGAACCAATATATATATATATATATGTTGGAGTTTCCATGATTAGTTGCACACAAATCTATAAACAGGCACAGACCTGAGTTTGGTTTCTGAGTTTTCGTGTGTCAAATAAAAAGATCGACATGAAAAACACGCGTTTACTGAAAAGAAAATCAACAAGGGAAAGAACTCTTAATCCTAGTTACAAAGGCAAAGGCCAAATGACTCTCATTTCAAGGAGCTCCGATGAACTCAGTTCGTAGAGCCCTGAGAAGTCGCTGCAAAATAAACAAATAAATAAATAAATAAACCTTACCAAAACAAACAAACCTATTATCAGATACTGAATTGTACACTTACACTGTTTGTCTACGATGATCTTAAGAAGTAGTCTCACCTGACCATTTTCACTCATTTTTTGTTGGTTGTTGTTGGAGTAAACCACCAACATAAAAATGTTAGCCCTACAAACATCTTTAGTCCAATTTCTCAAGTTGTGTGTGTGTTTTTTGCTTGTTTTTTTTTTGTTTGTTTTTGTTGTGTTTTTTTTTTGCACAGGAGCAGTTGTTAACATGAAGATAATATGAAAAATGTTGCAGTGGTGTATGCTATACTTTCACATATTAAAAGACATGTTCCGTTCATGATACAGATTATTCACATTGCTTTTGTAAAGACAGTGGCCCGGTGATACATTGCAATGCAGTGCGACACAGTACAATACAGCTTGATCAATTCTAACACAGTGCATACAGTACAGTACAATACAGTTCAATTCAATTCTGTTGCAAGTTCCAGTTTCACAGAGAGGTAAAAAAAAAACAACACGACGAACATACTGCAGTGCCACAGCCTATGTTCAATTCTTCAACGCTGACGATGCCGTGAACTCCAGCCTCGGGAATGCAATATGGCCAAAGGAAAAAAAAAAAAAGTTCGGCACTTTCAATACAACGGTTCAATTCTCAACATACATATGATATGAGCCAGAGCCTGGATTGTACCCACATCTACCTGGACAGAAGAGGGAGAGCGTGTTCATGGCTTTGTAGTCCTAATGATTTAGTGAGAAAACAGGGAGTGGATTTTGAAACATGCTCACCACACCCCTACTCGTACCCCCCCCCCCCCCCCCCCCCCCCCCCCCCCCCCGCGCCCCACCCTTACTCCACTTCCCAACATCCCTCCCTCTCTCCCTCCAGCCACACATCTTGCGTACCTACCTCAGCGCCTTAACATCCTTTTTGTTAATTTTTTCCCCCTCCACCAACACATATACACACACGCGCACGCGCGCGCGCGCGCGCGGACACGCACACACACACACACACACACACACACACACACACACACACACACACACACACACACACCACACACACACACACACACAACAACAAACAAACAAACAAACAAACACACATACACGTAGACACACACACACACACACACACACACCACACACACACACACACACACACACACACACACACACACACACACACACACACACACACACACCGTTTTGGTTTTACTTTCTTTCTTTCTTCCCTTTCTTTTTCTGTTTTGTTTTCTTTTTTTTTTTTCTTTTTCTTTTAAGGTTAGGTAAACAAACCATTGTTGCTGGCCCACTACGGTCCATAAACCTTGCTTTATCAGTCGCGGGCCGTGTGCAGAGACGACGAGGAATTCGGGATAAATGGCGGCCAGATTGCGGTGTCAGCCTACTGACCTCTTTCCTATTCTCTCTTACTCTTTCAATTCTTTTTTTTCTTCTCCCTCTCCCTGCGCTCTATCCCCCGACCCCCACTGTCTCGAGCGTCCCCTCCTCCCCCTTCCACTTATGGCGTCCCCCACCTTTACGCTCCTTCCTCTCCACCCCCACTTCCGTTCCTTTCTCTCCGCATTCCATCCCCCACCCCCACCCCGCGCCCCCCCTTCTCCCCGCCCTCTCACTTCGTCTGTCCTGTCTGTCCTCTCTCTTTCAGTATCTCTCTCGTCTCTCTCTCTCTCCTGTCTCTCTCCCTCTCTTTCTCTCTCTCTCTCTCTCTCTCTCTCTCTCTCTCTCTTTCTCTCTCTCTCTCTTCCTCCCTCTCTCTCTCTCTCTGTTTGGAAACGTTTATTTCTTTTCTTTTATCTTTTTTTTTTACTTTTAAAGAAATTAAACGTGCAAATCTTTTAAATCTTTTTGCAATCTTATTCCATGGAACTTCTTGAAACCAATGTGTGTTGTCAATGTTCGCAGTTTGCTGAAGAGGGACGAGAGATGCGGTTCAACACCGGCCGATTCATAAAGATGAGAAAAGCAGCGTGGTCATTTTATTGCCATCTCCATGCGGTCATTTAATAATTTTTCTTTTCTTTCTTTCTGCGTACGCAGGCTGATACTCCTGCGGACACTGCTTGTATAGTGGCGTTTTGTGTGTATGACCGTTTTTTTGTTTTTTTTATCCCGCCATTATGGCAGCCATACTCCATCTTCGGGGAAGGTGCATGCTGTGTGTAACGTGTCATCCATACCAACGGCCAAACTGGCCTTCTCTTCCAAAAGTTGGTGATGGGATTTTACATGTGTGCAAGATGTTATGCGTGCGTTCACACACGGAACCTCGGTTGATAGTTTCATTCGAAGGACTGTATGGGGAACGGAGTCATTAAATAATTACACTTTGCCGTTACATATCCTCATCCTTTGCCTTCTTCTTCTTCCTTCTTCTTCTTCTGTCACAACACCAACTCAATATTGATTAATTATTGTTTTAAGTTTATTTCTTACTTTCTTTTGTTATTGTTATTTAACCTCTAGCCTTGAAAAGCTCAAAGAAAACATTTTCTGAATCTTTAATCTGTGTGTGAAAATTAGGTCTGTGCGCTCACGGTATTGTTGACCCCCTACCAACACCTTCACTCTACACTGGAAACGTGAAGGACTAGACGACTCATAGCACTCCTTCTTTTGTGTTTGTCTCCTCATGAACAAGTAGAGCGTATACGAACAAGGTAAAACACAACAAAAGCCTCCATGGCTTATGTGAAAATTATCCCTGCAAATAAACAGTTCAACTTGCTTTGTTTTGTGTTGATGCACGTCATTAAGGTCAGAGATGGTAGAGATGGTCACGCTACATATTTTACATCAATGCACACTCGAAATATGCACATCATCAACGCTCATTAAATGACCGACGGAAAATAATATGATCACCATGGTCGAAGTGTTATGAGTGAAAAAAAAACAAAAAAACTTTGGGGTGTTGTTTTTTCTGCGCTATTGTCTTGGTACAAGAAAGAATGAGTGCAAACGCATTATCTCTCCAAGTAAGTGTCAGAGTCCAGACGACATTTTGAGGTATCGCGACACCCGAAAAGTGTTCTCGGATGGTCGTGTTGTCGTCCATGTTAAATCCGGGACCTGATGAAGTGACTGCAGCGTGTCAGACTGGTTGGACATCCTCTGTGTGTGTGTGTGTGTGTGTGTGTGTGTGTGTGTGAGCGCGCGTGCGTGTGTGTGCATGCGTGTGTGTGTGTGTGTGTGTGTGTGTGTGTGTGTGTGACCAAGACAGAGCGAGAGAGAGAGAGAGAGAGAGAGAGAGAGAGACAGACAGACAGACAGAAAGACAGAGAGAGAGAGACAACACACACACACACAGAGACACAGAGACAGAGATTCATCACGTGAGTGCTTATGTATCAATCATGTCAACACTAAACTTAGCTGGAGGATCAGCTTTCGTGCTTTCGTTCTTGTGACCGAACGCGTGAGTGTGCAAGCTATTTCCAGTGTGTGTGTGTGTGTGTGTGTGTGTGTGTGTGTGTGCAAATAGATGTGCATTTTTTTTTTCTTGGGGATTTGGTCCTTTCCGGTTACACAGTCTAGGATTATGGTGGGATCTTAGCTGGCTTAAATGGATAGGCCATGAGAATACTAATAAGACCGATAACACACACACACACACACACACACACACACACACACACACACATGCGCGCGCGCGCGCGCGACAAGGACAAACCGATTTTAATAGACTAGAAATGAGAAGAAATGAAGGAGGTTGGAGAATGTGTGTTATAAAGAAGAGAAGAAGAAGAAGAAGAAGAAGAAGAAGAAGATGAAGAAGAAGACAAAGAAGAAGAACAAAGAAAGACAGAAGAGAAGAAGAAGGGGACGAAGACAAAGAAGTAGAAAAAGAAGAAGATATAGAAAAAAAAGGACGATGAAGGAGATAGCCAAAGAAAACAAAATGATAAAATTGTATCTTGTACAAGTATGGTTGCATGATTCAGTGAGTATTCATTTTGTACCGGAAGCTGTATGATAGTTCCTGTGGGTGTTCATTTTCCTGATAATACATGGACAAGCAAAAGACGGTATGTAATGATGCTACAAGGTTGGAAACAGTTTCCAAAATGTCATTTTTGCTATCAATAACTGTACGTCCAGACCGTTCATGCATCAGTAGTTTTGTTTCACAGTTTCGCAAAATTTTGAAAAAAAAAAACTAACCCTTTGACTTTCTGAGCTGAAATTCACGTTCACGTCTCTGTCTGTCTTTTGGCCGGAGCTGGGGAAAGAAAGGCCAAGTGACGTTAATGAAAGGTCCACCCACCAACTACGTGGACAATCCTGTTGATAGCGAGAACGACTACAACCCGGGATCCTCTTCAGTGGACTCATAGAACCGTGTGGCGAAAGCTTCACTGTGTGTGAAGTTGTACTGGTTTCTCCTGCCCGCGAAA
>JADBJO010004104.1:61383-66383 GCA_016801955.1 Conus betulinus | reverse complement strand
AAGATCAGAGAGAACACTGAAATTTACAGTTAACAGGGATAATGGTACCATTGTTGTTTCTAGGAAGGTACAATATGTATCTCCACAACAGATATGGTATTATGATGCCATAAGGATGGTCTTTGATAACGAGTACATTTATGTCAAAAGTGATTTCACAACTAGGCTTGGTTGTAGATTTCCTGTGATGATTTGATATCCAGAGCCAGGGAAAGGGTTGGTAATGTCATGATAAACGTTTGGCTACGTTTGAAAACTATTCGTCAATTGCATTCGGGAAAGTCTTGAGATTCCAAAATTTAGTCTGTTATGCAATATCAGGCAGACATTTAGGGCATGTATAAAGGTGTTTCTGTAGAGCGTGTTAATCTTTTTTGCAATGATACTTTACTTGTAGTTGGATGACTACGTCAAAATAATTACTTACATTACATTAAAGATTCTCTCTCTCTCTCTCTCTCTCTCTCTCTCTCTCTCTCTCTCTCTCTCTCTCTCTCTCTCTCTTCCCCCCCCCCCCCCCCCACCCCCCCGTGTTAAAATGCAGAGCCATAAATGTGACCCCCCCCCCCCCCACTTTATTTTCAAAAACCCCACACGCTACTTTCAAAAACCCACACGTCAGCGCGCGTGTGTGTCGGAGGATTACTCTCCCCTTATGCTGTCATTTCACTCTGGCCCCACCAGGAAACGCTGAGACAGAAACGGAAACTGCATGCATTCTTCTCAAGGTCTTAGTGCAGACAGTGGTGTTTTGCATAGAATACTTAAAGCGCGTTCTGTCTGTCTGGCCCTCTCTTTTCCCGTCTATTTTAAACAATTCCACGGTCTTTGTCTTGATTTTTTTTTCCTTCTTCTTCTAGCTTTGACCTGCTGATTCATTAGCATACTGGGCACATCAAGAGCGAGTCACTCTGGAGCTTGAAAATGACAGTAGCTGCATTTCTAATGCGACTATACTTTAGGGCGAAGCGATGCGGAGATTCCTGGAGAGTCAGACACGCCTTGGTGTTGTTGTCTTTCATGCAGATTGATAAAAAAAAAAAAAAAAAAAAAAACAGCGCGTCTTTCTAGTTGGCTGGGATAACTCAGGTGGGACAGCGTTAGACTGAAGATCGGAGGGTGCCTGGTTGGATCTTTCTGTGGCCATGTTTTTTTTTTTTTTTTTTTTGTCAAAAATATTCAAGCGAATCTATGGCAAAGGGCTGGACGAAGGAAGGAAGCGGCGGATGGGGGAGGGAGGAGAGGGCAGGAAGGACAGGTGATGGGAAATGTGAGGCGGAGGGTTTTGCATGGGGGAGCTAGTACGTATGTGCATAATTTACAGAGAGAGAGAGAGAGAGAGAGAGAGAGAGAGAGAGAGAGAGAGAGAGAGGGGGGGGGGGGGGGGAGAGTTTTGTACTTTCTCGTGGCTGATTTTTTTTTGTATGTTTCTCAGTTTTAATTAACAGTTTTCAACACACACACACACACACACACACACACACACACACACACACACACACACACACACACACACACACACACACACACACACACACACACACACACACACACACACACACACACACACACACACGCACACATACGCACACACACACAGGCACGCACACACCCAACACTGTATGTATGTGTGCACGTATGCATGTATTTATGTATGTATGCATGTGTGTATGTGTCTATCTATCTATCTGCCTATCTATCTATCTATCTCTATCTATCTATCTATCTATCTATCATGTGTATGTGTATGTTTTGTATGCATTTATGTATGTATGCATGTGTGTAGTTGTGTGTGAATGCAGAGAGAGAGAGAGAGAGAGAGAGAGAGAGAGAGAGAGAGAGAGAGAGAGAGAGAGATGTCACAGTCACAGTTCTTGTCTGGTTTCGATACCATTCTTGTAGGATAATGCACGCCTGATGTTTCACCTGATATGAATTAATATCACTCTTATGAAGAGAACAATAGTTGGATTCGTAGAGACTACACCAAACAAACGAAACGATCAAGAGACTGTCCCCGATTGAGGAGATATCCTCCTTCGGAGTCAGTATCTATAGTGCACGGTGCTCTGACGGATTGGGGCAATCCCAAAGCAGAGACGTGTCCTTCGGTGCTTCGCACCTGGTCAAGAAACACAGATTCTTGTTTGCTGTAGTCTATGAGATCAAAAGTTCAAGAATCACGGACGTTCAAAATATTTTGGATAGTTATTTTGAAAGTGAGGTGATCACTGGTGGAACTTTAAACAAATTTTATAAATAATTGTTCGTGAGTCCGCTAAATGATAATAATGATTATTTACGGCGCTTAAATCTTACATCATAAGCCGTAATCGCTTACAAATATACAAACGGGTTAAAGAAAGCATAAATGAAACCAAGAAGAAGATGAATATTGCAATACGTGCCATGCATCTATAAACAAGGGTGCATACTGACACAAATCCACGCGCACACATACGCGCGCACGCTCACACACACACACACACACACACACACACACACACACACACACACACACACACACACACACCCAACAGCAAGCGCGCGCGCACGCGCACACACACACACACACACACACACACACACACACACACACACACACACACACACACACACACATGCGCGAGCACACACACACACACACACACACACACACACACACACACACACACACACACACACACACACACACACACGCACGCACGCACGCGCGCGCCGCGCGCACACACACACACACACACACACACACACACACACACACACACATATTAGTCGCAGAATCAATTTGATGGGCAAGGGACAAACAAATTACAAGACATTATAATGCTACAACTATTGTCACCATATTATCACCGAATACGATAGTAATCTTTTTTTTTTTTCAGTATTTTTTTAATCATCATCATTATCATTACTATTACTACTATTGTTATCATTCTTGTTATGATCATCATTATCACCGCCCGTCCCCTTCCCAACGGCCTCGTTTTCATTCAACGTCCATCTTGCGCCGAACATGAGAAGATAAGTGTTTTTCATTTATATATCTCTTGCCAGAGAAAGACCTAAGAGGTCGAAACGCGCCGTGTTTTGTCTTGTAGTTTGTTTGCCCCAGTTGTTTTTGGCGGACTCACTAACAATTCTTGTAAAAAAAAAAAAAAAAATATCCTGGAAAGGATTTCTTAAGCTTCTAGAATTTTTTTTTTTTTTTCACTTTCTGGACTAATTTAGGATTCTCATGAAGCTTTAGGAATTATTACGTAGAATAAAGCAACCCCTTTCTCAGATTTTCAAATGTTAATGTTTTAGTATTCAAACCTGGCATCATTCGATTACACAGCATACAAAAACACTAAATTCAATATTTTGTGAGCGTACGAAGAAGGCATTTGTCCTTTTTTTTTTTCTTTTCTAGCTGTGATTAATTGTATGCCAGGATATGGTCGGTCGTGATTCTGTTTTGTTTTTTTCTTTTTTTTTTTTTTTTTTTTTTTTTTTTTTTTTTTTTTTTTTTTTTTTTTTTTTTTTTTTTGTTCTCTAAGGAATGCAGTGGGGGGGGGGGGTTGGAGAGTAGCCCCTTAACTCATCGTTAACCATTATCGCGAGTCGACGACAGTATCAGAATTTTTCTTTTAAAAAGGGAATCGAAAGAAACTAGATCATGGTTGCAACGGAATGGCCCAATAAATCACGTTGGCATCAGCTGTTTGAAAAAAAAAAAGGGGCCTCAAATCAAATGACCGAAGATGGCAAGATCGTTCCCAAAATAGCGAGTCGTAATAGCAGGTGTCGAGCTCTAAGAAAAGGCAGTTTGGGAACATTAGCTTCAGTATGGTTCCTAAAATACAGCAGGACATTTCATCTCGCCTGTGCTGCTTTCTGGACACTGCGTGATTCTCTTCTTCCGTTTCTTCAACTCTGCGATGAGGGAAGGATTTTTAAAAAATCTGTGTATATATATATATATATATATATATATATATATATATATATATATATATATATATATATATATATATATGTCTGTTTATCAAGGTGAAAGCCAAGGGGAGAACGGGGTTGGCTTTCATCTTCCACCTTCGTGCCCCTGACAGGGTGAACCTCTCACCGGTCACTGTCGGTACGACCTTCAGGCGATAAGACTTTAAGCCTTTATTTATTTTATTTTATTTTATTTTATTTTTATTTTTATTATTTTTTTTTATTCACTCTTTGGTCTTGTTTCTCGGCATTTTTTTTCATATATCTGTCGGGAAATTCCAGCTTTTATTTGTCTATTTATTCATATATCATTTCGTATTTATTTATTTATTTATTTATTATTTGTTTGTTTGTTTATTTATTTATCCATTCATATATTATTTGGTGGGGAGTGGGGGGGGGGGGGGGGGGGGTAGGGGGGGAGGGAAGGCAAGACGGGAGAAGGGAGAGTATTGCTGTTGTTGTTTTTTTCCTGTTCTTGTATTTACCTGTGGATCAGAAAATGTTGGATTTGTCCCCCGTGGGGATACCGGGGGGGTCTTTTGTACAAATAGTTCTCCCGCTTTCTGGACATTCTGTGCTAGTAACGTCCCCTTTTCCTGTCGCTCTCAGTAACTCTTGTCTCCTCCTTTGCTGTACTGTCGTCTACTGTCCGTTCTGTCTACCATATCTTTTAGCTCTCTCTTTCCACACAACCTCTTCCCACAAATTTTTCTGCACCCAACGAAGTCGGAGTGAACTGACTATACTCACGAGTATAGTGTGAATATCCCAACGGGGTAAAATGAGTTCACACGCCGCCAGATACTGGAACGCTGAAGAAGAAGAAGAAGATTTTTTTTTTTTTTTTTTTTTTTTTTTTTTTTTTTTTTTTTTGTTTTGTTTTGTTTTGTTTTTTTTCCTTTTTTTTTTGTCTGAACAATTTATGTTGCTGCTGTGATAACAAGATTGTTTTTTTTGTCATATCTTTCTTCCATTTTTCCCCCTTTTCTCTTACCATGTTCTCTTTCTTTTCT
>JADBJO010004104.1:48883-56383 GCA_016801955.1 Conus betulinus | reverse complement strand
TAAACAAACAAACAAACAAATAAATAAAGAGATAGATCAATTAGTCAGTCAGTAAGTCAATCAAGTAATCATTCAATCAATCAATCAAGCATCAATTAATCATTCAATCAATCAAGCAAGCAAGCAAGCAAGCAATGACACTTAGTGCTTTGTTTCAAGTCTACCATCACCGCAACTGACAGGTTACGAAGAGAATTCTACAAAGGCAGTGAGGAAGGATGACGACATTGAGGAGCGAGTCTCAACTAATCTAATGAATTTGAGTCCATCGGGATATTTTGTTCTGAGCTTTGTTTCTCTCTCGTCGTTCTCACTGTGGCCTCCTCAGGTTTCACCAGTTCAACATACTGAAACCATCAACTATGATTGACATAAGTGTTACATCTATTTTCATTTTGAAACGAATATTAAAGAAACCCGGCTTGTGCCATATCAGAACCATATCTATTCCTGTAGTTGAGATAAATCGTCGATTCTGTTTCCCGCTTTTGCTGGACAGGTAAACCAAATATCATTGTTGGATCTTTTTTTATCCAAATAGCTGGTTGAGCGCCGGATTCGTAATCCTGGTGTTCTTGGGGTTACGGGTTCGAATCTCTACAGGGCCATTTCAGAACAGAGAGAATTTTCCGCACGGAGATAACATTGATTCTGACACCCTTTCCCGAAAAAATCCTTCGAATAAGATTATAAACAGAGGTTCCACGTGTGAACACACGCATTACAGCTGGCTAACACGTAAAAACCCATCATTAACTTTTGAAAGAGAAGGCCAATTGGCTGTCAGTGTGGACGACACGTAAAACATAGGAAATATAAATAATCGAAAGACTGAAGGAAGAAAATAGAGTGCTTCATGTTAACAGACTGACAGGGGAAATAACTGAATGAAGCACTAGCAGGCAGCTCGTCAGTCGAATCTACCCATGCAGACAACCCGTTGTGTAAACAAGATCCTGGATTGCAAAGCGCTTATAGCTTGGTCTCTAACGGAGAACAGACGCTATATAAGTACTCTTATAACAATAATGAGAAGAAGAAGAAGAAGAAGAAGAAGAAGAAGAAGAAGAAGAAGAAGAAGGAGGAGGAGGAGGAGGAGGAGGAGGGAGGAGGAGGAGGAGGGAGAGGGAGGAGGAGGAGGAGGACAAGGAGAACGAGGACAAGAAAGAACAAGAAGAACAAGAAGAAGAAGAAAAAGAGGAGGAGGAAGAAGAAGAAGAAGAAGGAGGAGGAGGAGGAGGAGGAGGAGGAGGAGAGGGAGGAGGAGGAGGAGAGGGAGGAGGAGGAGGACGGGGAGAACGAGGAGAAGAAAGAAGGAGGAGGAGGAGGAAGAGGAGGAGGAGGAGGAAGAAGAAGAAGAAGAAGAAGAAGAAGAAGAAGAAGAAGAAGAAGAAGAAGAAGAAGAAGATCAGCTGATACACCCAATGCAAAATAGTTTGTAGCTTTAGAAACTAACGAAACTTTATATTAGACAGGAGAACGGGAAAGGACGGAGTAGCGGAGCCGACATAGAGACTTTTTCTGACAGTACATGCTCCTGCAATGTATGTAGCCGGAGAGCCAACAGTTTCTTCACTTTCGGAGAAAAGAACACGTACGGAATCTTGCCTTGCAGCTATAAACAAAGACAAACAAGACACATGGTCGAAGAAAAAAATGTGAAGAAAGCAGATAAGCAAAAAAGAATTGTCAAACTGAAAAAGGAAAAACAGATAGCATCTACTTAATGCAAACCTTTTTGTCTTTGTGAAATCAGACCCTGCTAAGACATCGATTTAATACCCTGTTGCGATAAATATGTTCCTGAAGCGTTTTTGGTTGATTTATGCTTTTGTTTATAAAACCTCTCAAGAAACTTCTTGTGATGTTGCATTTGTGGCATTTTAAAGACGGCAAAGGTGAAAAACCCCATTAAAATTCTCCACATCAAAATACCACAAAGTATACTTTGTCGTATTTGGGCGTCAACTAACAGCGAGCCAAAAAATGACAGTCGATGGTAAAGAAGCATCCATGATGTATGCGCATGCGGCGACAAAAAAAAAAAAAAAAAAAGATAGCTCTGCTGTTTTTGTCAGTGGCAATACTAAACCACAAGAAGGAAAATATTTCGCCCATGACATAAACTATCAGAGCCAGTGACAGCCATGAATGGTCGAAAGATGTGGGAAACATTTGTCCATGACATAAACCATCAGAACCAGCGACAGCCATGAATGGTCGAAAGATGTGGGAAACAATTCCCTTCACGGCATGGACTGTCAAAACCTCTTCTGACATCCGCTCTTTGTCACTTCTGCTGTTTCACACCGGGCCTCAACGCTCTAAACGCAGTTTTCCTCCCAGCTTAATAAATAATGTGTGTCTTCTCCGAAGGTGATGATTTCACATATGCTAATGCGCCTCGTAGGGGGGCGCGAGCTCATTAGCATGCACGTGATGAAACTGACGGTCGTCAATCAAGGCAGCTTGTTTTAGCAAAAGGCGTTTCTCCGAAGCTCGTAATGTCCATTCAGATTGATCTTGGTGATGGCAAGGAAGGAAGGAAGGAAGGAAGGCGTTTACTCATTGAGTTCAATCCAAGGACACACATAAACAAACGTGCCAGGAAAACAGCAAAACAACACACTTTGTCAACGGAGGACGCAGGACCTGCGCTATAAAGTCATCCCTGCACAATTTAAAACATTTTTTTTTTCTTTTCTTTTTTTTTTTTTTCGCTTTCATTGCCAGTTCAGCAGTTTGTGATCCAAGTCTTGTCGTCGTCGTCCTCGTTGTTGTTGCTAGCGTTTTTTTTGTTCTTATTCTTCTTCTTCTTGTTCTTCTTCTTGTTCTTGTTCTTCTTGTTCTTGTTCTTGTTCTTATTCTTATTCTTGTTTTTGTTCTTGTTCTTGTTCTTGTTCTTCTTGTTCTTCTGCTTGTTCTTCTTCTTGTTCTTCTTCTTCTTGTTCTTCTTCTTCTTCTTCTTCTTCTTGTCGTCGTCGTTGTTGTTGTTGTTCTTCTTCTTCTTCTTCTTCTTCGTCTTCGTCTTCGTCTTCGTCGTCTTCTTCTTCTTCTTCTTCTTTCTTCTTGTTCTTGTTCTTGATGTTCTTCTTGTTCTTGTTCTTCTTCTTCTTCTTCTTCTTCTTCTTCTTCTTGTAGTCGTTGTTGTTGTTGTTTCTTGTTGTTGTTGTTGTTGTTCTTGTTTCTTCATCATCATCATCTTCTTCTTCCTCTCTTCTTCTTCTTATTCTCGCTTAGACACATCCTGTTCTGGGGCGTCTTTCTGAAAGAAATGGCATGTCCCTCTGCTCTGTATTTCATGCCTGAAATTCCCTCTTCTCTCTCACTCTCTCTTCGACCGCCTCCAAATGATGAACCAACATGAAGCGGGAGAGAAACACAGGTGTTGGCGAACAACTTGTGCGTGCGTGATCGAAATGATGACTTGTTAAAAAAAAAAACAAACAAACAAGAAAGGAAAGGAAGGAGTGGGGATGAAGGGGGGGGGGGGGGGGGGGTTATAGGGTGGGGGATGGGGGTCGGGGGGAAAGGAATACGGGGATGGAAAAAGGAAGTGTTGGCATATGAATATACAATTATTCACCAGCTTCATTGTTAGCCTTGAGAATACAAAGCCTTGTTTTCGCCCGCTCAGAGGCCTTTCGTCCGCTGATTCAGATGCAACAGTGATACATGGTCGGTCATGGTCGGTCTCCTTTTTCGGCATCAAAGGAAGCTGCATCACTTATAATTCTGTGGCGCCTTCAGAACAGCGAGTGACGGCTAGAAAAGCAAACCGAAGACATCACTGTGCTGAAAGAAGTCGCTTGAACGAAAAAAAAAAGCATTACATAAAACAGTAAATTTGAGAGGGGCAGTCTTCGAGCCTGTGCTGGAGAATCGATTTGAAAAAACAAAGGAGGTCCAAAGGGTGTCAACAGTCAGTGTGGTCATATTTACCATTAAATAATCACAGCATTGTTAGCCTCATCAGTGCTGAGAGTAGCTAAGAGCTGTGTGTTATATCCTTTACTTGGATCTCCAAACAGATGCACTAACTGACCATATAAGCGCATGTTAAAATAAATATGTTGCAAAGGGCTGACAATTCTTTCTCCATTACATTAATGATTTGCAAACATTAGAAAAAGAAGAGGAGGGAGGGAGAAGGGGAAGGGGAGAAGTGAGAGGAATAGGGTCTGTGTGTGTGCGTGTGTGTGTGTGTGTGTGTGTGTGTGTGTGTGTGTGTGTGTGTGTGTGTGTGTGTGTGTGTGTGTGTGTTGTGTGTTCGTGCGTGTGTGTGTGTGTGTGTGTGTGTGTGTAGGGGAGGGGGGGTCGTGAGAGAAAGAAAACGGTGATGTAAAAATAATTGTGTGCGTGCGTGCGTGCGTGAGTGTGTGCGTGTGTGTGTGCGTGTGTGTGTGTGTGTGTGTGTGTGTGTGTGTGCGTGCGTGCGTGCGTGCGTGCGTGCGTGTGTGCGTGCGTGTGTGCGACCGTGCGTGCGTGCGCGCGTGCGTGCTTGTGTGTGTGTGTGTGTGTGTGTGTGTGTGTGTTCGTGCGTATGTGTGTGTGCGTGCGCGCGCACGCGTGCATGTATGTGTTTGTGTGTGTGAGTGTGTGAGAGAGAGAGAGAGAGAGAGAGAGAGAGAGAGAGAGAGAGAGAGAGAGAGAGAGAGAGAGAGAGAGAGCAAAAATGAGATTTCTTAAAGATCTAAATCAAAGTATGGCGATTGCATAGAGATCACAATTAAGCAGATGCTTTTGAAAGGCACAGAGAGAGAGAGAGAGAGAGAGAGAGAGAGAGAGAGAGAGAGAGAGAGAGAGAGAGACTTCTTTCGTTACGACAGCAGACTGGAAGGATTGTTTTACCTCACTCAGTCCCCACCCCCCACCCCAACCAATTGCACCTCCCCCCCCTACCAGCGCCTATTCCTGACCTGTCTCCCCTCCCCCCCCCCCCCCCCCCCCCCTTCTTCCCTCCCCCTGCGGTCAGTCTATGAACGACATTCAGGTTTGACATTTATGACACGTGTGTCTGCCTGCCCTTGTCTACCTCGTCCATGGATAAGAATATTAAACATTGTTGCTAAAGGGAGGAAAAACAGAAGGGGGGGGGGGGGGGAGTAAGGGGGACAGAAAGAAAGAGAGAGGGGGTGGAGAGAGAGAGAGAGAGAGAGAGAGAGAGAGAGAGAGAGAGAGAGAGAGAGCAAAACTGAGATTTCTTAGATTTAAATCGAAGTATGTCGATTGCATACGGATCACAATTATAAAGAAAGAAATTTTGAAAAGCACAGAGACAGAGAAAAAACAAACATACAAACAAAAAAGTCACTTCCTTCGTTACGACAGCAGACTGGAAGGATTGTTACCTCACTCAAAGCCAGATGTAGCCCCAGTCCCCAACCCCCCCCCCCCCCACCCCATTCCTCCCCCACCACCACCACCATCCGCCACCACCACCACCAGCGCCTATTCCTAATCTGTCTCACCCACCTCCCTCCCTCCCTCCTTCTACTCGGTCTGTGACTAACATTCAGGTTTGACATTTATGACACGTGTGTCTGCCTGTCCTTGTTTACCTCGTCCATGGATAACACTATTTTATTTTTATTTTATTTATTTATTTATTTATTGCTGAGGGGAGAAAGACACAGGAGGGAAAAGCGGGTGATGGGGCAAAGAGAGAGAGAGAGAGAGAGAGAGAGAGAGAGAGAGAGAGAAAGAGAGAGAGACAGAGAGAGAGAGAGAGACAGAGAGACAAAGAAAGAGACAGGGACACACACACACACACACACACACACACACACACACACACACACACACACACACACACACGCACGCACGCACGCACGCACGCACGCACGCACGCACACACACACACACACACACACACACACACACACACACACACACACACCCGCACACACACACACACATACACACACACACACACACACACATACACACGCGCGCGCGCGCGCGCGCACACACACACACACGCACGCACGCACGAACGCACGAACGCACGCATGCACGCGCGCGCGCACGCACACACACACACACATACACACACACACACACACACACACACACACACACACACACAGAAAGGCAAATAGAGAGTCAGACAGATGACACACAGAGGGTCAGACAGACAAGTACAGTGGATGTGTGTGTGTGTGTGTGTGTGTGTGTGTGTGTGTGTGTGTGTGTGTGTGTGGTGTGTGTGTGTGAGTGCTTGTGTGTGTGTGTGTGTGTGTGTGTGTGTGTGTGTGTGTGTGTGTGTGTGTGTGTGTGTGTGTGTGTGTGAGTGCTTATGTGTGAGTGTGTGTGCTTGTTTGTATGTATGTGTGTGCGTGCATGCGTGTGTGCGTGCGTATAACTGTGTGCGTGAGAGAGAGAGAGAGAGAGAGAGAGAGAGAGAGAGAGAGGAGAGAGCGAGGGAGACAGGGGCAGAGACAGAGACAGAGACACACACGGAGAGAGAGAGAGAGAAAGAGAGAGAGTGGGGGGTGAGGGAGAATGAGAGACAAAGAGAGAGATTATATTTGGCACTGCCCGATTTCCCCCTCAGACAGTCTCTTTGCTTTTGTCTTCAGCCTCTTTAATGAAGTCTCCAAAGGAAATGGCAAGCAAATATTTGAGTCTAGTTTGTTGACGACACGTCTAGTCTGTCAAGAGAGAGAGACAGGACCAGAACAAGCCAGAGGGGTTGGGCAGACTATGCAAAATCTTCCAAAATCAAAACCTAAAAATCACCATCGAAGCAAACAAAAAGGTAGTGAACTACTTGGATATAACACTTGACCTCAACAACCGCATATATATAACCATACAAGAAACCTAACGGCACACCTATCTATGTAAACATCAAAAGTAACCACCCACCATCTGTATTAAAAACTATACCCAATGGCATAGACAAGAGACTATCTAATCTGTCATGCAACGAAAGAGTATTCAACAACGCAGCAGTAGAATACCAAGAAGCGTTGCAAAAAAAGTGGTTACAACTACAAACTACAATATAACCCAGATAATAACATATGAATAAAAGCAAGAAAAACAGGAAAAGGAAAATCATATGGTATAACCTCCATACGACGGGAAACTTAAAACAAACATAGGGGAAGAATTTTTTTAAATATTAACAACATCGTTCCCAAAAGAACACAAACTGTCTAAAATATTGAACAAAAACACCGTCAAAACTATTATATCCATGTATGCCCAACCTCAAAAATTTAATTGATTCATCCAACAAAATGAAAACCAACACAGCAAAGAAGGGTGAAGAAAAGAAATCTTGCAAATGCACTAAAAAAAGAACAGTGCCCCTTAAGCAACAAATGCCTTTATACAACATTGTATACCAAGCCATTGTGACATCAGAAAATGGAAAAAGAAACATAAATAGGGATTACCGAAAATCCCTTCAAAACCAGATATGCAAACCACAGACAGTCATTCAATAAAGAAAAATACAAAAACCAAACAGAACTGAGCAAATACATTTGG
>JADBJO010004104.1:38883-41383 GCA_016801955.1 Conus betulinus | reverse complement strand
CCCTTTTTCTTTGCTTCTTTTTCTCATGTTTCGTCTTCTTTTAGTCTTCATGTTCCTTGTTCCTCTGTCTCAATTTGTCTCTGTCTATTCGCTCTCTCTGGCCCTCCTGTCTCTCTCTCTCTCTCTCTCTCTCTCTCTCTCTCTCTCTTTCCCTCTCTCTCACTCACTCCCTTTCTCACTCCCTCTGTTTCCTTTTCCTCCTCCTCCTTATTCTCCTTCTTCTTCTTCTTCTTCTTCTTCTTCTTCTTCTTCCCTTCGCTCTTTCTACCTCCCTTTTTCTTTTGTTTCTTTTTCTCACGTTTCGTCTTCTTTTTGTCTTCATTTTCCTTGTTCCTCTGTCTCAATTTGTCTCTGTCTACTTGCTCTCTCCGGCTCCCCTGGTTCTTCCCCCCCCTACTCCCCCTCCTCTCTCTCTCTCTCTCTCTCTCTCTCTCTCTCTCTCTCTCTCTCTCTCTCTCTCTCTCTTCCTCTTCCTCTTTCTATCCCCCTTTCTCTTTCACTCTCTCTCTCCCCATCTCTCTCTCTGTCAGGCGCCCTCCCCACCCCGCCCCCCCCCCCCCCTCTCTCTCTCCTCTCTCTCTTCCTCTTTCTATCCCCCTTTCTCTTTCACTCCTTCTCTCCCCATCTCTCTCTCTCAGGCGCCTCCCCCACCCCGCCCACCTCTCTCTCTCTCTCTCTCTCTCTCTCTCTCTCTCTCTCTCTCTCTCTCTCTCTCTCTCTCTCATCCTCTGCTCCAGTTCTCTTTTTCTGCCTGTCTAAGCCGATTGACCCCTATCCACCCTCTAAGCGTGCTCTCTCTGTGTGTGTGTGTGTGTGTGTGTGTGTGTGTGTTGCCCCTGCCCCCATCCTCCCCGCCCATCTTCAAATTACCCAAGCCACTCTACTCTGGCTATCAATTCTCCCAGCTGTAATGAGAAGACCTCTGCGAAGAGAAAGCTGACACACGCTCTCGTGTCGCCCAGCCTCCGGTGATTCCATTTATCAGTGTCGCCTACCTTCCCTCCCGACCACTACATTGCAGCCTCAATATGGTAGCAACCATGTTCAGACAGACAGACGGACTGGCAGACGGCCAGACAGACAGACAGACAGACAGACGAACAGGCAGACAGACAGATAGGACAGGTAGCGGGATCTTGAGTATCGCAGTGTGTGCAATTCGTTGCTGATAATCCCCTCCTCCAGACATCTGATGTGTAACCCTCCCTGACCCATGCAAAAAAGATGAGTTTTAAACCAGTAAGTGACATTTTGCATGTTCGGTTCCCAACTCTCTCTCTCTCTCTCTCTCTCTCTCTCTCTCTCTCTCTCTCTCTCTCTCTCTCTTCTTCTTCTTCTTCTTCTTCTTCTTCTTCTTCTTCAAAGTTGCAATTTTGGACAACTTTGTCCTGTCTGCTCTTACTTTCTCTTCAGCCCAGTGACCCACACCTGCCCTATATGCACACACAGTGGGCGTGCGTGCGTGCGTGCGTGTGTGTGTGTGTGTGTGTGGTGTGTGTGTGTGTGTGTGTGCTCTGGGATGGTTTTGGGGCGCCTACTGCCGGTGTTATATGGCCTGATGTCACTGTTTGCACGTGCGGGTTGGCTGCACGTATTGTTCGGTTTTTTGGGGGGTGTTTACAGTTCAGGGTGCGTTTGCTGACAACGATTTCCATTTGTGCCTGCAGTTGTTTACTATTTCTACTTTAGTGTTTAGGGTGCTAAGTATGGTTTGCATAGTATTAACCATTTTTCTGTTGAACATAGGTTGCATCTTTTTGAAATGTTGTTGTATGGTGATGCCCTTTTATGATTTTCCAGGATATGTTATAGTTTATTTTTTTTGTCTTTAAGTCTCCAAATATATTTGCTCAGTTCTGTTTGGTTTTGTATTTTTCTTTGTTGAATGACTGTTTATGGTTTGCGTATCTGGTTTTGAAGTGATTTTCAGTGATCCCTATGTATGTTTCTTTTTCATTTTCTGATGTCACAGTGGCTTGGTATACAATGTTGTTATAGAGGCATTTGTTGCTTAAGGGACACTGTTCTTTTTTAGCACAATTGCAGGATTTCCTTTCTTCACCCTCTTTGCTGTGTTGCTTTTCATTTTGTTGGATGAATCAATTATATTTTTAAGGTTAGGCATGCATGAATATGATAGTTTGATGGTGTTCTTGTTGAATATTTTGGACAATTTGTGTTCTTTTGGGAAGGATGCTGTCAAAATTTTGAAAAAATCTTTTCCTACGTTTGTTTTTACTCGTCCATCATATGGAGGGTTGTACCATGTGATTTTCCTTTTCCTGCTTTTTTTGTTTTTGTTCATGTTGTTATCTGGGTTGTATTGTAGTTTGTAGCTGTAAACACTTTTTTTGCAATGCCTCTTGGTATTCTGCTGCTGCATTGTTGAATACTCTTTCATTATGTGACAGATTAGATAATCTCTTGTTTTTATGCCATTGGGTATGGTTTTTAGTATAGATGGGGGGTGGTTGCTATTGATGTTTACATACATAAATGG
>JADBJO010004104.1:28883-33883 GCA_016801955.1 Conus betulinus | reverse complement strand
TGATCTGCATAGCGAATCTCTACTGCGGTGCTGTGGTGCACACTGCTATGAGGATCTGTGGAGCGGATCTTTGATATGGATCTGTTATGAAGATCTGTGGTGCGGGTCTGTGATACTAATCTTTGATGAGAATCTTCTGAGTGGATCTATGGTACAGATCTGTAGTGAGCATCTGCGGCACAGATCGGGATCTCACGGCGTACGCAGGGCCCTTTAGCAAAATTTTAAAAAAAATCATTACGAGAGAACTACAAACACGATTTGAATGAAACCTGGTTGAACGTTCAAATACCGCCCCAAACCCATTAAATTTCGATGCACATTCTGTAGTGTGGATTTTCATCAAAAACAGCGGTTCCAGAACATGCTCACATGTTTAGTAAGATTACGACAAACTTTTCACTGAACTGAACATTGTATAGTCTTAGTTACAAAATGAAACCTGTCAACAATGCAATTTGTTTTCATGGAATACTAACTTTCTGGAGGAACCAATGTTGAAGCTGTGTATTTTTTAACATTCTCATACAGTAAATAAATTGATAGATGAATGAATGAATAAATGAATAAGTAGACAAAAATGAGTGAATGAAAAAAATGAATAAATAAATAATGAATAAATAATACATACATAAATGAATGAAAAATAGATAAAACAAATAGATGGATAAATGAATAAATTACATGGGAAGTAACTTCTTCTGCTGGTAACGAGTATTACTTCCCCTGGCTGGAAAATGCTTTGTTATCTTAAATCATGAACTGACCCAAATGGCAAATCCTATAGATTCTTTCTACTTTAGCGGAAATGTACACTCATCCGGGTACCCTTTAGGTTTCTGGTGAGTCCTTTCTTCTGTTCTTGTACTCTATCGCCATCGACGCGTTCGCAATGGCAGCTACTTCCGTGCCGTTTACGGTCACAATCACAAAGCTTTTTAACCCACCAGAAGAAACACACCGCCTTGTTGTGTATCCCTTAAATATTTTGTTAAATTGATTTAACAACAGGCAGTCAAGATGGTAGAGAATGTGACAGTGAAATATTTGACTTCCAGTTGAACCATCACAGGAATGAAATCGAACCTCTCTTTTTTTTTTTTTTTAAAGCCGAGTATTTTTGAAGTATGGAAAGTGGGGAGATACATCATCGTTGATATAGTTCGGCTTAATACTTGGAATAAGGCATTTTGTTTTGAAAAAAAAATGTAGTTGTTGCGACTATGTTTGATCTATTATCAATTACTTCAGATTCGCACGCTTACTGAACTGAACTGTATAACAAGAAGAGAACGTGGTTGTGTGTAAAATGATCTTCACATTTTTCAATGTTCTGTTCACAGCAAGATGCAAGAACAGTTACTAGGGGGATACAAGTTAATCAGTCAGGCACTGGTTGTCTTCTCCTTTGACATAACCGTAACGCTCTTTATTTCTCAAGACATAGAAAGGATAAAAGAAATGTATGTGTAATTGACTCACTCTACAATAGCTAACATGTACCCCGCATAATTTCCAAAATATAAAAAGCCACGATTTTGAAATTGGGAACAGATTTAATTCATTATCTTGTTCCAACGTACATTGAATTTCATTGGGATCGAATGAACGGTTGTTGATTTACAGACAATTAAACAGAGGATGGGTCGAAATCAAAGTTCGCAAAATCTGTTCAGTTCACAAAATCATTTCAATAGTGGGTGTGGCCACCGCCATTGGCGAGACATTCCACGCAGCGACTCCTCATCGAGTTGACCAGTGTTCTGATGACCCTCTGAGGGATTCTCTGCCATTCCAGTTGCAGCATTTGGAAGAGATCCTGGCGGTCTCTGGGAGGTGGATGGTTCTCCTTCACACGTCTCCCCAACTCATCCCACATATGCTCGATGGGATTGAGGTCGGGACTATACGCCGGGAAGATCATCCTGTTGATGCCGGCCTGCACAATGAAGTTTTCGGCCACCCGGGCCCTATGTGGCCGAGCATTGTCGTCTTGGAAGACTGCCATGGGTCCTATCCGTTGCATGGTCGGAACAACGAAAGGCGCCAGGATTTCATCCCGATAGCGGATGCCTGTGAGGTTTCCATCAATATGGTAGAGTGGTGTCTTGTGGTGGAGCTGAAGGCACCCCATACCATAACAGATCCTCCCCCAAAGGCCCTGGTCTGGCGAACAGCTGCATCAATGTAACGTTCACCAACACGCCTCCAAACTCTAGTTCGGCCGTCATTGTGTTCAAGACTAAACCGCGCGACTCATCTGAAAAGAGGACCTGGGACCACTGTTGTTGGTTCCATCTCACATGACGATGGGCAGAAAGCTCGGCGAGCCAGCCTATGGGCTGCTAGCAGTCGTGGTCGAACAGCTGGGCGACGTGATCTGAGGCCGAAGTGGTGAAGAAGACGGTTTCGTATGGCTTGACGGCTGAGGATGGTGTTATTTGCCATACGAAGCTGCCTTTGGATGCTGGTGGAAGTGGTATCCCGCTGCAATAGGGCCTGCCTCTCGATGAAACGATCTTCTCTGGGAGTAGTCTGCCTAGGCCGACCTGACCGTGGCCCTCTTCAACGCTGTTGGTCGCCCTAAAACGCTGATTCAGTCTAACAATAACTGAATGATGCACACCAAGTCGTCGCGCCACTTCAGCCTTTGCAATGCCATCTTGTATCCACGCAATCGCCCTGGTTTTGTCAAAGGTGCTAAGTTTTCTTCGTGGTGGCATGGTGAGAAAAGGGCTGACAGTAACCACCCCGCGCTTAAACAGCCAAAAGAAGGGGCATAAAACTCACTTGAGAGACTGCTCTTGCACGGGAAAAAAGAATTTTTCATTTTACACATCTGTGTCGCCCAGCAAGCTTGATGCAAAACAGGCACAGTTAACGCAACTTTGCACTTTTTATCCCGCGCGGTAACGAGGTCACCAAGACCCCCGTGCGCACTACCAGTTGACACAGGCTGGATTACACACTGCTGTGTGAGAGATCCATCATTGGTTGCCGCATAACAAAAAAGACACAAATAAAATCATGTTCTTAAGTCTATTCTGAATAATAAAAAAGAACCAATAAACAAGGACACGCTGTTGCGCGGAAGTTGGAGGCTTTGTGTTAGTGAGACAAACTTCTTAACAACACTTTTTAGTGGAAGCGGTGTGTAATATAAATCTCAACACAAAAGGTGGTACACAACACCCAAAAGGAATACATTCAGCTCTAAAACTACTCATGGAAATGCACTGGAACTTCACTTTCGTTGTTCACGGGTTTTTTTTCTCCTCCATAACGAATAAAGAAAAATATACTCATAGTGCTGCCTGTAACGAAAATAATAAAGGAAATATCCTATGTTCTCATCCTAAATCCTTTTGCTATGAAGTTTTATTGCTGTTTTCATTGACAAGTAAGTAAGAGACAGACTCAGAACAAAACGGGCAGACATAACAGGCAGACAAAGAGACAGACATACAGACGGGCTTAAGGAAGACGGACCCTCTCTTACCCTCATGTGCACTCGCTGTCGTAACGTGTCAGATTTACATACCCCCGTCCCACCCCGTCCCAATCTGTGTCAAAAAATGAGTTTGAAACAAGACAATGACACTTTGCATGCTTCAGGATCCGGCGGTATGCGGTGGTGCATGAAGTGATGGTGATAAAAATGGTGGTGGTGGTGGGGGAGGGGGGGAGCGGATGAAATAAGATGGAGGGGTGGGGGGGGGGGTGTGCGACGGAGGATAAGAGGGGAAGGAGAGGGGCGTTGACAGGAGGAAAGTAGGTCGGTTGGAAGGGACTATTTTTAAAGAAAATCGCGCGTTAGTGCGTTAGCGTGTGTGTTTGTGTGTGTGTGTGTGTGTGTGTGTGTGTGTGTGTGTGTGTGTGTGTGTGTGTGTGTGTGTGTGTGTGGAGGGGGGGGGGGCATTTTTCACAAAATCGCGCGTTAGTGCGTTGGCGTGTGTGTGTGTGTGTGTGTGTGTGTGTGTGTGTGTGTGTGTGTGTGTGTGTGTGTGTCTGTCTGTCTGTCTGTCTGTGTCTGTGTGCTTCTGGTTGATTGTGTGCGCTTTGCACGGGCGTTTCTTCTGTGTGTGTGTGTGTGTGTGTGTGTGTGTGTGTATGTGTGTGTGTGTGTGTGTATATGTGTGTGTGTGTGTGTGTGTGTGTGTGTGTGTGTGTGTGTGTGTGTGTGTGTGTGTGTGTGTGTATGTGTGTGTGTGTGTGTGTGTGTGTGTGTGTGTGTGTGTGTGTGTGTATGTGTGTGTGTGTGTGTGTGTATATGTGTGTGTGTGTGTGTGTGTGTGTGTGTGTGTGTGTGTGTGTGTGTGTGTGTGTAAGATCGTAATTCTCGAGCACGTCCTCAATTCTTCAACGCGGTGAGAATCAGAAAGACTGAACTTTACCTCAAATATTTTGGAAAAAGAGACCATCCCTGAAAAAGCCCCGAAGAAAAGGGCAAAACATTCGCATATCCACTAAACGTGGAAAATTCTACATTAAACATTGACTCCTCGTTTTTCTCTCTGAAATTTAATTACAAAGAAACTTTATCAGTGCCAGCAAGGGATGGCAACCTAGTTGGAGAGGTACTGGTTTTCTATGGGGAGATAATCATATTGATGGTTGCATATGCTGAACAAGCAAGCGAAACATAACGCATGCCAGGGACACCTCGGTAAGGACAACGATGACTCGGCAAAGATGTTAAAACTAAAAGAAAAAAAAACAAAAACAAAGAAGGGGTTTCGTGAGAGAAAGAAATCGAGAAAGAAAATGACAGAGGGCGAGGAATATAAACACCTTCACCAGCATCATATGCGGTCCACGACAGACACGGTCCACGATAGACACGGTCCACGACAGACACGGTCCACGATAGACACGTCCACGACAGACACGGTCCACGATAGACACGGTCCACGATAGACACAGTCCACGATAGACACGGTCCACGATAGACACGGTCCACGACAGACACGGTCCACGACAGACACCACGACAGACACACG
>JADBJO010004104.1:13883-16383 GCA_016801955.1 Conus betulinus | reverse complement strand
CACGGAAACTAACTGGACATCCGGGGACAAGGGACAGAACTGAAAACGTCCAGCATACAATGCCAGTAGAAGAAGCACCCGTGTATGGAAAAGGCAGACTATATTCTCCTATCTTGGTTTCCAAACAGATCTTACTGAAACTGGATCGGAGAAAAAAAAATCAGTCACCCCGCTTCATTGACGCAGCTCTCTCATCTGGAGTAGCACTACAAAAACCATCTTCTGCATTGTTGCTCTGTAAGAAAATTGACGCCGCGAATAACATTGCACCTTCAAGCTGAATTCCTGCCTTAATCATATGACAGTCACAGAAGAACAAAGCACACACTCGAGAGTTGTCTGTCTGTCTGTAAGTCTGTATGTATGTATGTATGTCGTATGAACGTGTGTACATTTGCATGTTTGTATCTATGTATCATTGTGTATCAAAGCATTGAGAGCATATCAAAGCAGGTTGAATGAATGTGTATTAGTAGTGTGCACGTAGTCTGTATAGTATACTGATATGCATGCGTATGTATGCATATACATGTATGAGTCTACGAATATTTGCCTGCACGCGCACACACGCATGCGAGCCTGCGTGAATGAATGTCTCCTTCAAGGTCACTGTCCTTCTTGATTCAAAAAGAACTGTCTAAAACGCGTAGCTCTTCTACTGTTCACTGAGTTTATCTCTGTGTGTTGGTGGAAAAAAAGACCCCCGGTGTGATTTAGTGTCCGGGGAATCTAAAGGCAAGGCTGTGGAAACACTAAAACATTTCCTGCCCGCCACTGCCTGCTTTCTTCTCTCTCCTATCTTTGGGAACAACGTAGATCATAACAGCAACAAAGCAGCCGCTGACCAGACCCTGTCTGTCCGTCCGTCTGTCTGTCTGCTTCTCTGTCTGCAATTCCGTCTACAGAAGAGAAAGGTCCGTCAGCTCTGACAGCAGGTGGTGTATACATTTTTAGTAAAACCTCGACCATTGTGACGATTATGACCAACACTACACTTTCACCCGAGAAAAAGGCAGACTTTGAACGCCGATCATGGCAATGTCTGGTAAGACCAACGCGTTGAAAGCATGTGAAAGCCGAGAAAAGGCTCTTCGTTCGCGTGGTCGTTGGCAAAATAAGGAAGCTGTTCTTGTCTTCTATTGTGGTACTGCTTTGCCTACGCGGGGCTGCAAGCTCTGGCCTATGTATGGTTTTAGTATGTGTCTTCACCATGCAGCGGGTTTGGTGTGTGTGAAATGAAAAAAAAGAAAAAGAACTAGCCAGAAAGAAGAGCAAAGGGCAGTACTTTTAGAACGTTTTTTAATGCCGTAAAGATACAATGATTTCAATAAAGGATGTGCGACAGATATGAATTCATGAGAACACACAACACAGAGACACACACAGATATACACAGACACACAGACACACACACACACACACACACACACACACACGCACACATACAGACACACACACACACACACACACACACACACACACACACACACACACACACACACACACACACACACACACACACACACACACACGGAAGCACGCACGCGTGCTCTTGCGTTTGCGCGCTCTCAAACACACACACACACACACACCACACACACACACACACACACACACACACACACACACACACACACACACACACACACACACACGTACACACTTCTCTTTCTCCCAGAATGTGATGTAAAGGGATATTACCGGGGCATCATATGTATTACTTACACAAACGTATGGGTTTTAGTTAAACAAACCCATAAACTATGCATGAAATACAAGTTTAAATGGAAAAAATGTTCCCAGATGAAAGACGGTAAGATGGGAAATTGGTGTGAATTATCACTCTCTGTTGCTGAAAGAAAAGAAAGGTTTTACATGTTGTCTATACATCATTAAAATGCACAAATTTCATTTCATTTTAGCATTGTGTTCTTCTGTTTCATAACGATCGCTCAGTGTTTCTAAAACAATATATTAGGTAGACATAAATTCCTCTTTTGCACGTATATTTGTACATTTTTGCAAGCATCGTAACACAGCCGAAGGTATCATCAGTTTAAAAATGTTCATCTACATCAAAAACCACAAACTCACGTGAAAAACCTACTGCTGTCGACTTTAAGAAGAAGTATCATCTACAAAAAAGACGAGAGAGAGGAGAGAGAAGACGAGAAAAGAGGGAGAGATGAGAGAGAGAGAGAGAGAGGAGAGAGAGAGAGAGAGAGAGAGAGAGAGAGAGAGAGAGAGAGAGAGAGAGAGAGAGAGAGATCGGGAAACAGGCATTGGGAGGGAACATGGGTGGGTTCAAAAACAGACAGAGAAAATGTGTCAAGCCAAAAATAACAATTGAAAAGAAAGTCTAAATACTGTGCTTAAAAATACTTGGACCGAATCGTTTTCTCACCCAGTATGCTTTTAACTAACGACTGAAAAGCTATTCAGCTTTACCAAAGGAGAGAGAGAGAGAGAGAGAGAGAGAGAGAGAGAGAGAGACAGAGAC
>JADBJO010004104.1:5000-11266 GCA_016801955.1 Conus betulinus | reverse complement strand
GCATGCTTTCAGCTGACAGCGAAGTCTCAAACGCACAGAGATATTTCCCATCAGAAACTAACGGCGTGCTTCCAGTATCATAATTCCTGGAATGTGGTCCAAAAGAGAAAACGATAAATCGTCAGGCGAGAGGGTCCAAAAGAAGCAGCCTTTTGATTTTCCCTTCTCCACCCTAAGAAGAAGAAGGAGGGGGGGGGGGGGGGGGGGGGAGGGAGGAGGAGGCGGAGGAGGAGGAGGAGAAGAAGAAGACCCAACAACAAACAACGACTAAGACAACAACAACAGTAAGGAGAAGAAAGAAGAAGAAGAAGAAAAGAAAAAAGAAAAGAACAAGAACAAGAAGAAGAACAAAAAGAGGATCCAGAAAGGGTATGGAGGAAAGTTATCTGGCTGGACACACTCTCTGTCTCTGTCTCTCTTGTATTTCGTTCATTTTTTGTCTCATGTTTCCTCCCATCCAGTCTCTTTCCTTTTCTTTTCTTCTTGCATTGCCATCTCATTGTCTCCGTTTCTTTGTCCTTAACAGCAAAGTAAAGAATCGGAAAAGATGGCGAACTAGAGGAATAAACTCCAGATATCGAAAGGCTTACGCATAAAAGACGGTTAGTACAGAAATGTCAAATCAGCCGACGGCTTTCCGCCCACATACGTTTTCCTGTCACTGCCTGTCTCTCTATTCCCGTCCCTCGTCTGCATGTGCATTGAGGCTGGTGGCGAGGGTGCCCATAAAGAGAGCAGTTCCGATGGGGGAAAGGACGAGCAGTCGACTCTGGCCTAAAAGGTTCAAAAAAATGAAACTAATCGAGAGAACCTGCTCGAGTTTTAAGGTAGGGTGCAGAAAGGAGGAGAAAATGAAGACATCAACACCACCAACAACAACAACGACGGCTTGACCCTTTCAGAAAACAGAAAACAAAGGATGGATGAAAGGAGGCTAAAATGGAGAGGAAGGGTATTGTTCTGCAGAAACATACAGAAGCTGATACTCTGTGTGTGTGTGTGTGTGTGTGTGTGTGTGTGTGTGTGTGTGTGTGGTGTGTGTGTGTGTGTGTGTTCTGTTTTTCGTCTTCTGCTAATATCTCTTTTTCTGTTTCTGTGTCTGCATGTATTTATATGTCACCGCTCTCTCTCTCTCTCTCTCTCTCTCTCTCTCTCTCTCTCTCTCTCTCTCTCTTGTCTCTGTCTGTCCCCCCCCCCCCCTCTCTCTCTCTCTCTTCACCCAGGTATATTTCCTTTCAAAGTATTCATTCTGTCCAGCAGATTAGATTTTCTTTCTCTCTACTTTGTGTGGTGTGTGTGCGCGCGCGCGCACACACACACACACACACACACACACACAAAGTACAGTGTGTGAGTGAGTGTGTGTGTGTGTGTGTGGATGTGTGTGTGTGTGTGTGTGTGTGTGTGTGTGTGTGTGTGTGTGTGTGTGTGTGTGTGTGTGTGTGTTACATGTGTAGCATAACACAATGTCAGAATGAAAAGTGGGTGTTTCTCTTTTTCCAGTACACTCATGATCTCTTTTCATTTGCTTTGAATTTTTTCACCTTCTTTGTCGTGTATGCTAATTCACATTTTTTTTTAGTTCAATGTTGTTTTCTCTTACTGTCTAAGAAAGGCAAAATCATTCACAAAGTCAGTCATAAAAGGAGGATAGCAAGAGAATTACTGAGGGAACACAACAATACAAAACACTGTCAGTTCAGCAGACGACCATTGACCTATACACATACATAACCAGTCTGTCTTTTGTTTGTCTGTCTGCCTGCCTCTCCGTTCGTCTCTCCTACTGTTCCCATCCTCCCTTCTGCCTGATTCGCATGCTCTTAAAGCCATGCAGCTAAGTCGCAATACACAGACATTTCCATCACAAAATAATGGTGTGATACAGTAGCAACGTTCCTGAGATGACGTCAAAAGGGAGAACAACGACAATTCGTCACACTAGAAGGTCCGAAAAAAGAAGCTGCTTTTGATCTTACCTCTTGCACCCACAGAATAAGAAGAAGAAGCACAACAACAGCAACAACAACAACGACGACGACGACGACAATGACAACAAGAAGAAGAAGAAAGAAAGAAAGAACAAGGCAAGGATGCATGGAAAGGTTTAAGAGAAACTGTATCAGGCTGGACGCATCTCTCTCTCTCTCTCTCTCTCTCTCTCTCTCTCTCTCTCGTGTATTTCGTTATTCTCTTTTTTTTGTCTCATGCTTCCCCCATCTAGTCTCCTCCCTTTTATTTTCTTCTTACATTGCCCTCTCATTCTCTCCCTTCTTTGTTCTTCATATCAAAGCAAGGAATCGGAAAGTCTAGCAAACAAAAAAAAAAAAGACGAATAAACTCCAAATATCGGAAGACTTACGCTTAAAAGACGGTTAGTACAGAAATGTCAAGTCAGACAACGAGTATCCATCCACATACGTTTTCCTGTCACTGTCTGTCTGTCTATTCCGTTTGGCCTCCTCGTCTGCATGCGCATTGAGGCTGGTGGCAAGAGTGCCCATAAAGAGAGAAGTTTCCGATCGGAGAAGGGCGAGCACTCTGGCATGAAAGGTTCCAGAGATGAGGGTATAAGAGAGAACTTGCTCGAGTTTTAAGTTAGAGAATAGAAAAGGATAGGGTTGACACTTTGGGAAATGGTACCCACACAGAAAAGTAATGAAAAGAAAGATGGATGAAAGGAGGCTAAAATGGAGGTGGAGGATATTGACAGAACTTGATACTCAGTGTGCTCGTGCTCGTGTGCGTGTGTGTTGTGTGTGTTTCTGCTTCTGTTTTTTTATCTGCTTCTCTCTCTCTCTCTCTCTCTCTCTCTCTCTCTCTCTCTGTGTTGTGTGAATTCAACGTGGAGTTGGGGTTAGACATAGTGTGAAAGTCTCTTCAAGTTTTTCGTCTTTTTTGACGGTTCCTGTTTGTGCTTGTGACTGAGTTTGTGCATGTAATTAGTATTGCACCCTGCCGTTGGATGGTCTTTCTTTCCGGACAAGACAGGGTTGTTTTCTGTTGATATTTCTGCATTTTATGTACAAAAAGAACAGTGCAAAAAAAATGAAATGAGGATATCCATTTTGACGCCACGCCGGCCAAGTGACGGTGTATGGGCTGGTTTACTCCTCGTGTTGTTTTGGGGTGGACTGTTACTGCGGTGTGGAGACGTTGGGCAGAACCCTGGCCTGCACCCCGGTCAAGCCAGACAGCGTGCAGCAGACACGCCTGGGTTACGCTACGAGCGGTGCCAGTGCGGGCAGGTGTTCTGCCCACTTTGATGACTCTCCTGTATCCAGACCTAAGAACTCCGAACTCACCATGGCTGACTTCATGACCAAGCTACTGGGAATGGGATAGAACCAGCAAGGCTCTGGACAGTAAGCTGGACGATGTGAAAGTGGATGTGAAGACCCTTAGTGAACAGTATGCTGCGCTGCAGAATGAAGCGAAGGGTCTCAGGGAGGAGGTGGTTGAACTGCGTGCTCGGAACAAGGACCTGAAAAAAGTGAACTCTGAGCTGGGTGACAGAACTGAGTTAATAGAAAAGAAGGCAGATGATCTGGTAGGGTGCTCGAGACGACATAATTATTTTGTTTTATGGATTGTGTAGAAGTGAGAATGAGAACAGTGATGACTGCGAGCGAATGTTGAAAGATTTGGCTGCGAAGAAGTTGGGCGTGAATGGGGTGGAGTTTGTCAGAGCACATCGTTTAAACTCTGCCATCACTGCCAGATGCTCCTCTTATAAGGACAAGGTTCATGTTTTAAGGGCTAAGACTGACCTGAAAGGAACGAACATCTTTGCAGCGAGGATTTTACCAGTAGAGTCCACGCATCAGACGGAGGCTCACTCCTCATCTGAAAGAGGCGAGAAACAACAGTAAGAGGGCCGCGATGGTATTTGACCATCTCCTTGTTAATGGCAAGAGGGTCGGGCTCGACGTTTCCGGTGAGCTAAAAAATAGGATTTTGGCCGGTCCTCTCGCAATGTTGTAGACACTGATTCAAATGGAAGAAAAAATTGCTTTACACTGGTGGAAAGAATGGCCGGTCGTGTTCCGGGCTCCACGTGTGTGGCTCTGCTTAGCTCGTGCTTTTAACGAGTATTGTTGTGGACAGTGTGAGCGTTGGCACTGGTAGTCAACTGAACTCGTTTCATGGTGCGAAAGATGGGCGTTTGAATACTGATTCTTCTAAATATGATGAGGTGGATTGCGAAATTTAATATTATGTATACACAAACAGTGTATTTGATAATAGTCATGTTGATAACAGAGGTCTGGACTTCCCTGTATGTGAGAATAGTGTTCAAGCTTCTCTCTTGGAACGTAAAGGGTCACTCTCAAAAGTTACTGACAATGCATTTGTTTCCTATGCCTGTGGTTTTTGTTTTTATTTGCTTTGGTGAAACCTTCCTTGAATCATTTAACATGGACGTGTTTGTCGGGTATAAAGCCCTTATTAAAGCTGTAGTAAAACTGTGTCATCAGGGGAGACGATCTGGAGGATTGTTTGCTCACTAAAACAAGAATTCGTTCCCTTCATATCTTTTGTAGATGTTGATTGCTCTAAGGTGTGTGTCTTTTTAATTCTAAAAAAAAGTCGCTTTGGGGGACACCGAAAAAATATTGCTTTGGTTTATGCGTATATTCAACCTGAAGGTTCTCCTTTCTACTGTTCTTTTAATGTGATAATGGCATTTCTATGATGGAAGAATGTTTGGCAGACTGCTTGTGTTCACTTTGTGATACTGATGTAGTAGTATGTGGTGATCTGAACAGCTGGACGGCAAAGTTTACTCCTGACTTGTGTTCTGATGGTTTCGATTCCTGTTTTGCAAATGAAAAGTCAGCCACCTTGCATGGATCGTTGTTCTCATGATATTGTGTTGAATAACTATGGTAAGTTGTTGCTAGATCTCTGCGTTGCTTTTGATTTGTATATTACGAATGGCGTATGTCAGGGCGACCGCCATGGTTGCCTTATCTTCAAGGTGCCCAAACAGCACCATACTCCGGATCTCTTGGAAATATATTTTCCTACACGTCCCCTCCGTTCTTCCTCTGATGACCGATTTTTTTCGAATTCCCTCATATAACCGAAAGCAGCACGGTTCTAGAGCATTCTCATGTGTTGTGTGCGTGCATGCGTGTGTGTGTGTGTGGTATGTTTATGACTCGTGAACGCAGAAGTAAAGTGTGTGTGTGTGTGTGTGTGTGTGTGGTGTGTGTGTGTGTGTGTGTGTGTGTGTGGTGTGTTTCTGCTTATATTTTTTAGATGTTGAATTGTCAAAACTTGTAAAGTACCCTGTAGCCTACGTTGGTATGATGGGCGCTATCGAATTGTCCTCATATTATTTATTTATTATTATTATTATTATTATTGTTCGTCATTATGCATAGCAGACAGCTGGAAGCAGCGTAAATGATGTGTTGGAAAGCAGATTTGATGGTGATATTTTAATTTTGTCCCCCCCCCCCCCCACCCCTTCCGTCTCCCCAAACATTCAGTTCATTAATAAACGAGGACAACTAAATCACTCAATCCGCGTCGAGTCGTCTTTTCATCTGGATAACACACAGCAATGTACCTGTCCCAGTTCATCCATACGACTGAACAAATACACCTTTTGTTTTCTGCCTCTCGTCCATCCATACATCTGAACAAGTATACCTTCGTTTCTGCCTCTGGTCGTCCATCCATACATCTGGACAACTGCATCGCAATTTCTGCCTCAGATTCTCCACACAGCTGGCCCAACAGCGTCACTGTTTTCTGCCTTAGTTCGTTCATACACCCGGACAGCCTGTCACCACTTTCTGCCGGATTCGTTCATTCATATGAACTTCATCACATTTCAAAGTTCGTTCATACACCCGGACAGCCTGTCACACTTTCTGCCGGATTCGTTCATTCATATGAACTTCATCACATTTCTTAGTTCATACACCCGGACAGCCTGTCACACTTTCTGCCGGATTCGTTCATTCATATGAACTTCATCACATTTCTTAGTTCATACACCCGGACAGCCTGTCACACTTTCTGCCGGATTCGTTCATTCATATGAACTTCATCACATTTCTTAGTTCAAACATCCGGACAGCCTGTCACACTTTCTGCTGGATTCGTTCATTCATATGAACTTCATCACATTTCAAAGTTCGTTCATACATCCGGACAGCTTGCCACACTTTCTGCCGGATTCGTTCATTCATATGAACTTCATCACATTTCTTAGTTCATACATCCGGACAGCTTGTCACACTTTCTGCCGG